>NMRB01001010.1:211373-225771 GCA_002633025.1 Notospermus geniculatus | reverse complement strand
TAGATCTAATTTATATAGCCTATACTGTAAAATCACGTTTAAGAGGACCTGTTGATAGCCGGGGCAAAATAATTTTTTTCGTGCTCTTGCTGTTGCCTTTTGAAAATACTGTCATGCATGTAAAAAATGTGATGTATCCTAATCATGATATTTTGCAGTGAACCTTCGCTAGGACGTACATGTATCAAGAGGACGAAAAGAATGATGTACCAGGGGACATGTGGATTATGACATTTACTTAGTATGCACCTGATGGACATGTCGTGGGAAAAGAACTTTAGTGCCACAGATCAATGAGTTTTATCATAAATATATATTTTTGGTTTTATTTTAGAGCGAATCGCCTCCACACCTAGGCCTATGGTGAAAGTCATGCCTTTTATTGAAACAAAATTCCTTCCATCGTTATGCAATAATTCTTGGTGTATACATGTACATGTAAGGCCTGCATGCCCTGCCTGCATGTAGGCCTACGTACGTGCAAGTGAACTACTGCCCGTATAGATCTATGGTGATTTCTGTACTTTCATTGATGTGAAAACATCCTGGATCAAGTACATGTACCTTTTACCAGTATGTCAGTCAGAGAATAAAGTTTTGTATTAAAATTAATATCTGGCAAAAAGTTGCTTATTTTCATCATTGCAATTTCCAGTCTACTTTTCCAAAGAAGGAGACTTTTCTACCGTTGGATGGCACGCAAAAGAACGTTATAAAATGGCGCATGCATGCATGTGAACTCTCCATGACGGCATGGCAGCGACTGGCCGATAAAAAGTGGACACGGTGAATGAATTATCGACCAAAACGTTTTTGTTTTTCGTGATAAAGAATTGATTGGCCAAAACATCAATTCGAAGTGTAGCTCTTCGCACTATCCTCTGGGCGCCACTTAGCGCTAGACTCGGGACCCAGTCGTTGTGTCGCTCCGGCCGCCGCACTACACTCCACAAACGACTGGGAAAGCAGACTGCAAAATCAGCGGCTAGCGCACCGACGACCACAACGGATGTGAATGAGTTCAGCCAATCAGAAACTGCGTCTTCAACGGCCGTCGTCTGCTCTTTGCAAGATGTCAAATCAGCTGATTATATCGCAACTTTCTTCGAGGTCAAGGACGGTATCCTGGTGCCTAATTCGATGCTGTGTGCGATAAGCAGTACTTACGGATAAAAATATCCTGCTAGTGACTTTGAAAAGTTTCTAGACGGGCGAGAGGCTCTGGTAAATTTCATCAATAACAACCAATCAAAAGTGTGCCAGATTTCCCCTAGTAGATTGCTTTCGGGCAATTTCATTGGTCGAGATGGTCGTTGTGGTCGTCGGTACGCTAGCCGCTGATTTTGCAGTCGCTGCTTTCCCAGTCGTTTGTGGAGTGTAGTGCGGCGGCCGGAGCGACACAACGACTGGGTCCCGAGTCTACTTAGCGCAGGGAGAATCCATGTGGGGATTCCCGAGACTACACGGAACAGACGGCGATGCGTATTTGACGTGATTTGAAAGGCAGGGAATGAAACAGAATTGCTATATTAAAGGTCATATTCTCTTATAAACTTTGCACTCAAGCAAGTCACCGGTAGAGTAACAGATAAGAGTTTAGAGTGCTATTGCACTAAATTCACCACTTGGGATGATATCACTTTCAATTGAATTCACTTCATATCTTTATTGGTTCCTGATATCGTCGCCAAGGGCATCGGGTGTTGGCTGCCATCTACCATGTCTACATGTAGACTCACCCGTCCCTTCCAATCACATGACCCACTGGGCAGTTCCCATCGAAGCTGTGTATTGAGAGAGTACAGTGCGTGCGTGGAAGAGTGTTTGCGCGAGACTAGCTTCCATCTTTGATTTTGACAATCTCGTACCCAGATCTACCTCATCCGAGGATATCTCTGGAAAGGGCTGACGACCTGACCAAAATTTCTGGTCAGCCGCTGGCAGCGTGCCAAAATGTTTGTTTCACACAATATTTCATTCTTCGGTGACTGAAAAACATCATATATGCCTAAAGGGCCATTTAATACTCCCAAAACACGAAGTTGTTTGAGTATTAGAGCAATTTCAAACGAATAGTTAGCATGGTTTGTTGCGAACATCATGCCGCGGCCTCGGCGTGATTCGCCTCAAAATTAGTAGATTGCGCATGCGCAGTATTCCTGAAGTCGTCAGCCCTTTCCAGTGGTGTTGTAGGAACGTAAACCCACTGGGGACGAGTTTGTGATTTTGACTCGGACTTACTGTATTTTTAGAACGGGGGAAGCCCATGGAATTTTTAGAATGGGAAATTGCCATGTCAAAACATGTATTTGCGAGACCCAGGGTTGAACGCCAATGTTTGGCGAATTGTTGTGTGCACCCTGAAATCCTAGGCTAACGGAGCATTTTGGCCAACAAGCAGTGCGGTTTGTCTTTCATTGTTTTTTTTGCATGACAACAGTTTCGAAGTTATTTTCTTAATGGATTCGATGTCAATTAACTTAAGAAGATTTTTCGGTCCTTGTTAGGTTGTTTTTCATCAATTTTGCAGGCTATGAAACTTTACGGTATGGCGTCGATATCCCCTGCAGATGGTCTCAAAACCGAACTCGTTTTTTACCTGCACAAA
Source organism: Notospermus geniculatus (assembly GCA_002633025.1). Lineage (NCBI taxonomy): Eukaryota > Metazoa > Nemertea > Pilidiophora > Heteronemertea > Lineidae > Notospermus > Notospermus geniculatus. Next base: position 223,163 of record NMRB01001010.1, on the reverse strand, counting down.
CGGCTTACAAAGGAAAAGTTCAACGAATTGAAGAATTTAGTTGGAATTAATGACGTGGTCTCACCTCGTTATCTGGAGGAATGTGACATTTTTCCAGATTTGTGGAAAGCTCTCGAGGAGTAAGTGACAGGCCTATTTATACCATTATTTTGTTTATCAACCACCATGCAATAGGGGCGAAATAGACCGATGTCATTATCATTTTAGGCACAGTACAATTGCAGAAACCTCAGTTGAATTCACTGTTTATAGTTGTTGATCGTCTATTTATCATGGCCTCCGTACAGCATCCTCCATTCACTGTTGTACATTTCAGGCGTAGGGTTGTATCAAAGAGTGACGTTTCCTTTCTCGTGGAATGTCTCCAGCAAATGGAAATGAAATTGGAAAGTGAAAAAGTTTTGGATTATGAAAATCAGATAAACAGAATTTTAGGTGAGGACAGCAAAGGTAAGGGCAGGTAAGAACATCAAAAGTAAAGAAATGCAGCGACCAGTGACTGATGCCATTCCTTTGATTTTAAAAATGTTGCAAATCGGTATTACCTCTGTCAGTCTTTGCATTTTGAAATTTCGTGCTGCAGGGGAAATGCAGAGACTGCATGATGGAAAGAGAACTATAGAATGTGCTTCAGAAATCATGTAGGCCTACGTACATGTGCCTGTACATGTACATATACATACAGTCATTGACATTAGTTTATCTACACCTACTACCTTGAATATTTCAAATACTACTGGACCAATTTTAACACGGTTTGTACCACATGAAAGTATATAACCTTGGTCATATTTCTGCATCAAACTTGTGGAAATTTGGAAATATCATAATTATGTAATACCTCATTAGAAAACCCCCTAAAAATCAACATTTTTATTATGGAATTTTTTTATGACTTTTGTGGAAGTTTCTAAGGATTTTGAGCTCTGTTTCGTCATAATATCTTGAGTGGTTGCTGAGATATTTGAGATTATCAAAATTTCGATATTTTGAGAATTTCCAATTTTTCAAAAAAAATTGATATTAGTAGACAGAGCTCACCTAGAAACACAGGAGAATGAAGTTTTGGAACTTTCAGCGTAAACTGGTTGGAAGTTACAGCTGTCTTAAGTTAAAGAGTTTAGCATATCAACATTTTGATATTCTGAATATATGAATATCTGGGCCCAGTTAAAGCAAAAAGTTCCAAAATTTTGTAAGCCCATATTCTGAGGTTAGCCTTAACTAATGACATCAAAATTTCCTGAAAAACACGAAAATCTCAAACTCTCAAAATTTTGATAATCTCAAATATCTCAGCAACTACTTGAGATATTTTGATGAAACAAAGCCCAAAATCCTTAGAAAGTTCCATTCTATCAAAACTGCAACTGAAGTCCAAAAAAATTTCCATAATAAAAATGTTGATTTTTAGGGGGTTTTCCAATGAGCTATTACATAATTATGATATTTCCAAATTTACAAAATTTTGATACAGAAATATGACCAAGGTTATATACTTTCATGTGGTACAAACCGTGTTAAAATTGGCCCAGTAGTATTTGAAATATTCAAGGTAGTAGGTGTAGATAAACTAATGTCAAGGACTGTACATGCTCATGCATACTTTTAACATAGTCCGAAAGTTAGCCTCTGTATGATACAAACGTACCATGTTTGTGGAAATTTATTTGTTTAAAGTATGGGATCCACTTCTTGTCACACTGTTCTCTTCTCTATAGGCGAGCCTGTGAATCCCCCAGGAAAACTGCATTCGGAGCAAGCATCCGATGATCACGATTCATATGTACTCACTCCGGCGTCCACTCCTTCGAAGACTAGTTATCCGAGACATCCCGAAGCCCAACGGAGGGTAGCTAACCCTTCCCAACCGTCTGTTAATGATCCAGCGTCGATGAAACTACTGAGTGGACATTTTGTTGGTCTCAGACTCCAATCCCAATCACCAGGGTTTGATCCAGCATCAACGGAATGAGAAAGCGGACGTTTTGAAGGCGCAAGAATCAACGTTTCTCAACCTACTGCTGATGATGCGACGTCAACCAAACTTCAAAGTGAACGTTTTGTGGAAAACTGGAACAAAACATTTCCAGTCCTCAGGTGGTGAGCTAGGCTGTACCTGAGGCAAACCGTGGAAAAGTAATTCATCGATGATGACGCACAGTCCACACGAACGCGGAGATCCCTTCCCACTTCAGTGGCTCAATGGCGAAACTGGCATCGCCCCCGATTTGACATCATCATGTAAAATAGACTCTTATTGACTAAACTGGCATATCAAGTCCACTGTCTTGGAAGAGAATATTTGACTGGGGAGGGGATTCAGGCGCGGATCCAGGGGGGAGCACACCCGGCCCGTGCCCCCTCTATTTTTAGCTCACCTGGGGTGAGCTCTTGTCGTGGGTCTGCGTCCGTCGTCGTCCGTCGTCCGTCGTTGTCGTCGTCCGTTAGCAGGGCACGTTTCGTAACCGCTGGAGCTATTGATCTCAAGCTTGGTACATATATACCCCTAGGTCAGATGACCTATGACACCAAGTTTCGGTCCGATTCGACTCTTAGCTTGGCCACCAGGTGGCGGAAACCAAAAACACAAAAAGTGCAATAACTCCTGAACTGATGACTGGATCACCTCCAAATTTTTATCATAGGTGTATCTAATGAGGGTACATTACATATATAACGGGTTTTTGGTTTGACCTACTTTTCAAGGTCACAGAGGTCAAAGTTCAAAATTTTGCCTTTAAGTGGCACGTTTTGTAACCGCAAGTGCTATTGGCCTCAAATTTGGTACATATATACCCCTAGGTCAGATGACCTATGACACCAAGTTTCGGTCCGATTTGACTCTTTGCTTGGCCACCAGGTGGCGGAAACCAAAAACACAAAAAGTGCAATAACTCATGAACTAATGACTGAATCATCTCCAAATTTTTATCATTGATGCTTCTAACGAGGATGCATGACATAAGAAAGGGGTTTTTGATTTGACCGACTTTTCAAGGTCACAGAGGTCAAAGTTCAAAATTTAGTCATTTGGCAGTGTGTTTCGTAACTGCTTGGGCTATTGACTTGAAACTTGGTACATACACACCCCTATGTCAGATGACCTATGACACCAATTTTCGGTCCGATTCGATTCTCTGCTTGGCCACCAGGTGGCCAAAACCAAAGCTCATAGTCCAGTAACTCCTGAACTTTAACTGGATTGCTCCAAATTTTTATCAGGTGCATCCTACGAGGATACATGACCCTGGAACATTTCAATTTAACATTTGTCATTTGTTTTTCTGGTACGTTCACCCAGGTGAGCACATAGTCCATGGACCATTTCATGTGGAAAATCTTAAAAATTGACCGGGAATATTCGAAATTTTGAAAATATGTTAAAATTTGACCGAGGTTTTCCACGATGTGGGCGGGCTGTGCCCCCTCTTTCCCATGATTCTGGATCCGCTCCTGAAGGCATCAAGAAACAGGATGAAGAGATAATTGTTGGGGTGGCCTTCTGTTTTCTGGCATTCTCAGCACTAAAATCATCACACTTATTAGCATCGTTCAATATTTTGTTACCGATTTTTCGCGTTTTCCTCTCTGCAGTATCTAAGCTGCCATTTTTCATAGCGATATGATTCACGCATCCATGGGTCGTGGTTCTTTGAATATCCATAGCGCATACCAGCCTCACTTTCATCCAGCTCAAAGGAAATTAATCTGCCTAGATTCCCCCTAACACCAGCGAACCATTGCCGTTAGGTTTTCACATACTTTCCTTCTTCTGGCGAAACAAATACTTGCGGGTCGACTGCATACTGCGCACAGTCGGTATCAACTTCCGCTGCGCTGGTGATACCATTGCCACCAAATGGCCGCATCACCAACTTTACGTTTGCCAGGACAATCTCGTTCCAATCGCCGTTAGTTCCGTTCCGCATTTTATGATGGCTCCACTAACGTCTCTGGAACCAATACTTGGCCGGTTTGACAAGAAAGGCATTTAATCACAAACTCATATTGGCCAAGTTGGATTTTGCCTCGCCTGAAAGTTGAGAACACTCGTTAATAGGGTATAAATCGATATACATGTAGGTCCTCTTTCTTGGATGCGTTACACAACGCAACGTGTCCAAGTAATTTCCGGTGTAACGTTTTTCAGTGTGGCCCTTTTTCTGTAGTTAAACTACAGAAAAAGGGCCACACTGAGAAACGTTACACCGGAAATATTCCCACTGTTCGGAACACACTGGGTGACGCAGAACAATCTGATGTGCAGTAAAATGGTACTGGTGTACCCCCGGGGGTGTACCAAAGGAGAAAGTCCTGGCCTGCTAATGGTCTTCTAATGGTCCTGCTGGCCTGCTAATGGTCCTGCTAATGGTCTTCGATTCTGGTAGGAAGCAATGTCTTTCACCTTAGAAACCCGATTTCTATTTCACATTCTTTACTTGTATCTCCTTTATTTGTGACCCTGTAATAACATACAACTGTTTGGGTTCGGAGATTGTTTGGACTACTCGCAGGGTACTGATGGACGCCTCGTTTAAACATGGGCCATTGAACCATCTTTTTTGAAGATGGGGATTTGGCCTAGTGGTTTAAGGCGTGCTGCCCCTTAGTGCTGGCGATTGATGCCTTATGCGAGGGTCCGTGGGTTCGATTCTGGTAGGAAGCAATGTCTTTCACCTTAGAAACCCGATTTCTATTTCACATTCTTTACTTGTATCTCCTTTATTTGTGACCCTGTAATAACATACAACTGTTTGGGTTCGGAGATTGTTTGGACTACTCGCAGGGTACTGATGGACGCCTCGTTTAAACATGGGCCATTGAACCATCTTTTTTGAAGATGGGGATTTGGCCTAGTGGTTTAAGGCGTGCTGCCCCTTAGTGCTGGCGATTGATGCCTTATGCGAGGGTCCGTGGGTTCGATTCTGGTAGGAAGCAATGTCTTTCACCTTAGAAACCCGATTTCTATTTCACAGCCTGCTAATGGTGTGGTTATTTTCGAATGGTCATGGTCTCTATAGCCGGGTTATACCCTAATCCCTTGTTGAACAACCGGATGTAGATCATGGGAGACTTAGCTAGGCCCACCTGTCACACCGGTATTCCATTTCGGTGCTAGGCCAACTTACCCTTCGAGCTTATGCCATACTTCTGAAAAAGAGGTACACCTCTCCAAAGTTGCTGGGGTGAGTCCGTCGTAATGTAGAACGGCACTTCTGAAGTCTCTAAAATCTCTCTCAACCAATTGTGACTGAATGTAGAAAACAAGCTCGGTCTGTAAGTCCTTGGCCTGTTCCTGGTGACGCGCAGCGTGAATGTTGGCGTCCGTCATGCTTAAAAAGTCGTGAGCCGCGAACGCGTCTGGGGGAAATTTAAATTTTGTACACTGTGCACAAGTAAAGAGAGCGATACTGATCGTTGACGAAATGGGATTTCCCCTCGGGATTCCCCGCAATTACCGTGAATCAATAATTATTGGAATTTACCGTGAAAGCTTAGCCTATTATAAAGTGATCAAAAGGATTTTTTGCCACTCACCCGTGGTACCAACTGAAGATCGATCTAATTATATAATTAAAATGATTTTCATCCTCCATTGGCTGCTACTGCGGTTATAATTCCCCGGTATAATTCAGAGCGGGGAATGGTTTTCCGCTTCGAATACTCCATTTTTGAGATCGAAACTTCCGTCCGTAAAAAAGAATCGTGCGAAAAAAACAAATGGAAGAAAATATTGGCTATTATTCGGTGATTTTTATAGATAACTAATTTCATACGTTTTGTCATAACGTTTAGTGTCCCTCTCAAAACCCGATATTGCATGGGGATGTAACACTTTTGATAAAAAAAACTGTTTGATAAACAACATCCCAATTAGGGCCTAATTCCTTATTGGACTCGGAGTTCATAAGGCGAGCCTCTTTAGTTGACCAAAAACTGAGGTTCCATTCATCCCAATTTTATTTCGAATGTCTCAATTGATAATGTCAGGCAACCTATATGAACACAAGTATTTGGCTGTGGCTACGAAAAAAACATACAAAGTATGGTGGAGGTGCGACTTCGCTACAATCAGTGCATACATGTATTTCTTTTTTAGCCTAGTTTTTGAAATATTCAAGAAAAACTGCTGGTGTCCATGCTATTTTCAATGAGTGTACACGTGGTCACAATCCACAAGTCCATGCCCATGCTGTCATGTACGTGACAATGACAGCATCATTCGTTCCGTTCTTTAAATCTTCCTCTCTTGACACTTATTAGCGAATGCTTCCTGCAAAATATCACAATGGTGTCAATTAAGAATTCATGTCTTTAACATGTTTACATCCAATGCAGTATACAGCAAAAACGAAACTAAATACAGTAGTTGGCCAACTATATATTTTATTGTGTGAGAAATACCGAAGGAATCTGACACTGTATGGGCAGTATTTTAGAACGTTCCTCAACATCAAGGTCCACCTTAAAGCTATTGTTCTCGATGGTTTTACAATAGACGTATAAAGGCCGACCTTCACGTTAAGGAACGTTACGACTCTGTATGGCTTTATCTGTAGGTTCATTTGATGGCTCGTCTGGCACTTGTGGGAATGGTTCCTCATGGTGAAACAGTTTCTAATCTTCAAGGGCGAAAATCCTTACCTAAAATATTATTTATATCATCTTCGGTGTCCTTGACCTTCTCAATGAGTTGGTCCTTTTCAATCCGTTTAAGGCATTTTATTACAAACTGATAGTCGCCGAGTGGGACCTTACGCCGCCTGAAAGTTAATAACATCAGTGTTAGTCAGTCTGTTCTTGGACATTACTTTAAATGCACGCCAGGTATTTTGGCCGTAAATACGGAAATAACACGTTTAACTTTTAATTTGGTTTGTTCAACAATCAATAAAACATTGTAAAATAAAGATACTGAAATGACCACTGGAATTGTAGAGAAAGATTCAGGCCTCGGCTGAATTCATCGTGAAAAATGATTCGGGACCACTCACCCGTGGAGCTTTAGCCAAACTTCTGAAAAAGATGTACACTTTTCCAAAACGGCTGGGGCGACTCCATCATAGTGTTCAACGGCACTCTTGAAATCTTTTAAATCGTCCTTCAAGAATTTTGACTGAATGTAAAAAACAAGTTCCGTCTCTAACTCCTTGGCTTCTTCCTGACGTCCCTGGCCCTCAGCTGGCATACTTTCCATGATGTCAAAGACAGAGTATCGTCTACGCCGTCTAAAAAGGCACTTGCTGCATTGAAAATTCTATGCAGACAAAATTAAATGCACTGAAAGAGAGCGATAATGGTCGTTGACGAAATGGGATTCCCCTTTGGGATTCCCCACTAACAAAATGAAAGATGCATTTAAATTCAAGCCTATGGCAAGCGGGTTTGCCCATTTATCCCCAAAATTATGTTTTTGCTCTGGAAACTTAGTTTATAGTGCTGAAAACTATGAGTTTTTGCTCCCATAACATGGGTTTTGCTCTTGGAACTCATATTTCAACTCCAGAACTGTAGTTCCAAGATCAGATGAACAAAAACCCAGATACTGCTCGACAAAATCTACGTTGAAGGATGTTACTGCCAGGAACGAAGTTTTTGCGGCTAAAAACTTAGTTTGTTAGCAAAAACTAAGTTTCCAATCTGAAACATTAGTTCTGCATCCCCCGGAACTACCATTATCCCCCGGAACTAACATTCTCGTCCGACAACCATGTTTCTGGATGCAAAAACTTACTTTCTTGGCAAAAACTAAGTGTGATGATAAATGGAGTTTTCCCTACTAAAAAAATCTCTGTAGGGTGTGGCAGGGTGTTCTTGGGTGCTCTAGGGTATTCTTGGGTGTTCTTGGGTAGACTGTTTTAAAATACCCATTGAGCAAAGGGTGTTGTAGGGTATCTTTATGGTGTTCTAGGGTATCTCTGGAGTACCCGGACAACCCTACAGGTACCCTAGAACACCCTAAAGATACCCTAGAACATCCTTCACTCAATGGGTATTTTGAAACAGTCTACCCAAGAACACCCAAGAATACCCTAGAGCACCCAAGAACACCCTGTCACACCCTACATAGATTTTTTTAGTGGGGGGGGGGGGCAGCCCACCCATCATGTTAATGAATGAAACCCATTGGCTAATTTGGGTTTTGTCGGCAAATCTTAGCTGCTGCCGTGGTGTTTCTTTTTATTCGGAGATGAATACATATATATGTTTCCTTTGCGAAAATCCCTACAAATGTCCCTCTGCGGACCATCTTCTAATACATGTATCATACACCACAAACGCACGGTACTTGACATTTCTGCAATGCATTCTCCACAGAATAATAGTATGAGATTCCGACCGCTAATTGATGATGTCACAAAGGAGTGCAAGTGTCAACTTGAACTGCACACCTCTCCCTCAATGCACTTCGTCGTGCCAGGAGTGTGAATACAGGTTGTTTTGCCAGGGTGTTATTTCTTTGACGTCATTTCTCCAGCTCTGCGCAATGTGGACCGGCGGATACCTGCGTGGATACACTTAGAACTGCATGGTGCTTTCAGACGTCGGTCACAAAGGACGCATTTTTTGTACCTTAGTAGATAACTGAGGCTAAAGGGGTAAGTTTCTTTCAACGGAAAGAAAGCTGCGCTTACATTACAGCTTATCCGGTCTTAATAGTACCGCATACCGCATAGACCGGATATTTCACGGCTTGCGCTTCCACTAAAGCGGGTGATCCACTGTCGCGATTCTGGCTTGAGACGCAGTTGCATTCCCTAGCGGTTACCATATAAGGACTTCCGATTGCCATATAAGGTAACCGCAAGAGAACGCAACCCCGTCTCAAGCCGAAATCGCAACAGTGGATCTCCCGCTTAATGGATTTGAGGTTAGTAAGTTCGGCTATATGGCGATACGTGGAATGAACCGCGTTTTGTTCTGGTACTTTCGTTCGAGCATGCGCAATGTCGCGAGCGATCTTAAGCCACCTGTAGCCGATCATAATGTACAGGTAGATCTGGACTTATTGCCATTCCACTAGAGAAACACCATTGTTGATCCGCATCTAATTTAGATTCGGGTTATGATCGGCTATGCTATATCCGAGCTTAATAGATCCGCACTTAATAGAACCGGACTTATTAATTAACAAGGAAATTCTGTAATGGAAGCAGAATAAGAACGGACAAATACAGGGTTTTTTGCAGTGGAAGTGCAGCTTTTGTCTCGCATCTTGTCGGCAATGACGACACTATGTAATTGTAAACTGCTCGTCTGCTCCTATCAGTTGTCGCCGCATTCGTCCCCTTATATAATATGTGATGTTCATTTACGGACGGATAACAGTGTCGGGTTCCGCTCTCTATCACCAAGTAATACCATCAATAGCAACCTGTTTTGTCTTTTACTGCCATGCTCTCATTTGATAAACAATACATTATTACATCTGTTGCTAGCAGGGTCACCTTTCCGTCCACACCCGCAGCGAGAAGGTTGTGATTTTAGCAAAAGAACAGTCATTGTTGTTTATCCAAAGTTCTATTTGCTCACCTAACTTCGGGCCCCCGTCAGCCACAGTAGACGACAGAAGTGTTCGGATGACCTCGAGATGATACGGAAGGAAGGAGGGTCTAAATATTCACGTACGTATAAGGTTTAGTGGTTCAAATCAAGATTGGTCTTCGGGAGTAGGATTTGAATTTGATTTGGATTATAACACAGCGTCGCTGGCATTTTTCTTTGCGATCTGTACACCGAATAGACTATTGTTCGAAGACCTCCAAAGTGAATACAACTCCAAATTTCAGGAGCTTATACACATCCCACGACCGACGGCCTGGGAAACGATGAGACCAAAGCCACAGACAGATCGGACGGGGTAAGAAAGCCCTCCGTCATCGCTGGCAACGCGGATGGCGAATGCCGAATCATCAGGCCCGATCGTCCTGCCGACCTTGCTGACGTGGCTATCCAGTTGGACTTACCAAATGCTGTCACTACAAAATCGACGGGGCAGGAACAGGCGGGAACCAATGAAGCCGTCAACAAGACGACTAAGGCCGTCGCGTCTGTCGAAGACAATTCGGATGCGCTGGCGGGTTGTTCGGAAATGGACCCAGTCGCTCACAGCATCCCGGATGCTGTGCCCTTTCCCGAACCGGATTACAGGTCATATCCTTTGACAGTCATTTGTCCTTACTGTCGGCGAATCGTGGTCACAAAAACTGCACATCAGATAGGGTCCTTCAGCTGGTTGGCCTGCGTCTTCATCTGCTGCTTGTAAGTTCCTTCTCATTGATAACTTTGTCAACCATACTGGAATTCCATGGTTCTGTCATTCAGTTTGTCCCCTTCAATATGCAAAGGACATCATTTTCAGCAAAATCTACCACTGCATTTTCCAAAAATTTTTACTTAATACGCGGGGACGAGTTAGTGATGATGATTGATCATCATCTTTTTTCGAAGCTCACTCTTTTTTCGCACTAGCTATTTACATGTACCCGACGGTCGTGTACGCATTTCGGTACACGACCGTGACGTCGTTCGATTTCCAGTCTGCGAGGAGGGTTGGGTGGGGGTTAGTGGTACTGTAAGGGATCCAAATTTAGGTCTCCCAGCTCAAACATGGCGGACGAACCGTCGTGTACCTAAAACTATAGGTTCTTCAGTGCAGCCACGACCGGTCGTGTATAGACAGTGGGGAAATAGATCGTTCCTGAACGGACCGTCGTCCCCAAATTCGCATTACATCAGCCTGAGTCCGCGCACGACGTCGTGTACCCCGTACGATGTTTCCTCACTGCGTACACGACCGTAGGGTACGCAATATCAATTTTCCTCACTGCGTACACGACCGTCGGGTAAATAACACAGGTGTGACATCTGTGAGTGTTTCTGTAGCTCAGTGTTCCCCAACAATAGACGCGGCCTAGAATGGTTATTGTTGGGTTCGTTGCCGCTTAATCCGTCAGGAGGGAAAGAATAAGAAAAACACAGAAATACGGGGAACACTGATCGGCGTTACACCGGCCTTCTTTTTTCATCTTTCCATCACATTATTTTGCAGGTGCTGCTGTCTGGGCCTCATCGCACTCTGTTTGAAAAGCACAAGGGATGTCAAACACTACTGCCCGGAATGTGGAAAGTTCTTGGGAAGACATATCAGGTTGTGATACGGATGTGAGCGCGATGCTCGGGTCGCCTTCCCAAGTATCAGATTTGCAGCGAACGCAACGATCACCGAGTGGAACGTATCCCTACTACAATTATGGCATGATATCCGTTGCAAAATTCGATACCAAACATATTTATGTTGGAAGTGTATATTTGCATGGGACATACACATTTATGTTCGATAAAACTCAATATGTGCATGCGATAAAGTTCATGTTCGTGTTCGATGTTACATCTATGCATGCGCTAAAATTACATTTATGTTCGATGCTACTTCCGGTTTCATGCGAACTCGGAATTGTGGGTAATCAAAACGTAACATGTGCGTATGGTAAAAGTTCACATTCATGTCCGATGTCACATCCATGCATGCGCTAAAATTACATTTATGTTCGATGTGACTTCCGCTTTTGTGCGAACTCGGAATTCTGGGTAACTTTGAAAGGATGACCCTGATTGGCTCCCGTGTTTTAAGGCCATGTAAATGAAATAGTTGGTTAACATCCTTCGACTCTCAATTGTCTGAGGAGGGCGGGAGGTCTTTTAAATTTTTTTCTTGAGTTTGAGATGCATGTTACCATGGTAACCATCTTGATGAGGCCGAATTTGATTGGATATTGGTTTATG
>NMRB01001010.1:174210-188465 GCA_002633025.1 Notospermus geniculatus | reverse complement strand
AGAGATGGCAGCACAGCAGCCACCGACAGAAAAGAGGTATCTGGCTCATTTCATGAGAATAGCACCAGACACATGAAAAAATTTGGATTTTTTCTATTTAATTTTCCAACCTCCTCTCTCTCTGCTTTAATCTTGGCAATAGCAGCATTTTCTGTTCTAAACCGCATAATCTCTTGCTCAATCTCCAGCAACTTGACATGTAGAGCATGCGACACTGCACCATTTGCACCTTCTTCTTGTTTTCCTGCTTGCACCTTAGGACCACATTGCTGAAAAAAGTTTTATCTCGGTCTTAACCAGCTGGTCTTAACCCATGTTCACACTCCATGCACTTTTGACATTTCCATGTGTTGGACAGATGGATGGACGGACAGACACTTGCCATTGAAATTGCCATTTGACTAGCTCAGAGATGGCGAGAAAATAGCCTGTCCAGAAGCCTGATCACTCATCTTAAACGAAATTAGGTCACCCTTCAAGGTCAAACCGGCATAAAGCAATGATTTTACTGTTTTTTAGATAGAGCTGGACAACAGAAGCAAAATATTCACCTTTTTCTCAGGAGAATGCTTCTGTTGTGGTGGCTTCAACTTTGGAAAGAGCTTGGTCATGAGCTTGGAGACAGGTGCTGGACTTGGTGCAGGTCCATCTTCTTCAATGGCCTTGACCTTCTCAACATGCCCAAGGTCACCTTGAAAGGAGAGCAACTTCGTGACCACCAACACTGATATACAAATTATGAACTGCACACTTTATGCTGAATTACAATCATTCTCCTGAACATTTCTGAAGGCTCAGTCTCAATTCTGCCGGGCAGACCTTAACTTATTTTCTTTTCAATGCCAGCATGAGATGACTCATCACCTTCAAATTCACATTATATGACACCTTGGGTTCTGGAGTGATGTTCACCATTGGGATCACAAATAAATTCCAATACATTTAGACCTAAACCAAGACAGAACCTACCTTTTTCATGCCTGATAGGTGCTGTAGTGGCAAAAGGCCTGACCTTATTCTGTAATGCTCGTTGCTTGGGTGTTGGTTGGAAGTCTCCCCATGATTCTTCATCATCAAAGTCATTTTCCTGATGGAGCTTTTCAGATGAATCCCCGTGGTGACTAATGTGGTGGACAACATCTTCATCTTTGCTTTGCAAGTTCCTGTCGATGTCTTCGATTTGTTCTAAAACAATTCATGCAATATTCTCATGTACTCTTTATAAAACAGCAGCCAAGAGTTACAACTACCCCCTCCCCCACCGTGATTCCCAGGCCAGGAGACATCAGTCTAGTATTCAAAGGTTGGAGATGGGGGAGTGACTTCACAGTTAAGGGACAGGCACCACCAGGGTTATATCTGGCACTGAATTCAAAACTCACCATCTGTAGATTCAGAATGATCCGAACCCTCTGGTTCATGGAAATCTGAGAGTGTAACTTCTCTTTCAGTCACAGCCATGCCAGATTCTTTCGAGGCAATTTTCCGCTGCATTTTTCTCGGCGTCGACACCTCAGAGGAAATATGCGACACATTCTTCTCCTCCGTCGAAATCCTGTCCTGCACAAAAACTTCATCCTCTACATCTGAGCTTTCTGATGATGTATAATCACTGCTACTGAAATTAAATGCAGTAGTCTATTATTTTTAGATTTCATATGAGGATTGTTCTCAGTAAGGGATATTCTGTCTTGCAGTAAGTTAGGCAGCCAAGTGGAAGAATCTTGCAAGTGCAAGCAACTACACAAACTCACCTCTCCATTGCCAGCTGTTTCATGAGCTCCTCATAACGAGATGACTGTAATAAAATGATAGCATGCAGACGGTACGATCTTTATGGAAATAAATGTGATGACCCACAATAACAAGCTGTTATTGAGCATATTCAGAAAATTTTATGAAAAATTTGACCATCTACTACAGCGTCACTTCTGAAGGTAAGTGGAAAACAATGATTTTTCAACATCATTCAAGATAAGATGAGATTTCCGAAATTGAGTAACACATTTACAGAAGCCTTCATGTCCTCCTTCATCTTTTCAACCATTGAACAAGTGCTACTTGTGAATGAGAAGTTGGCTGCCACTTTTTCCAATAATTCAAATTCCTTGAGTTCATCCAACTCATCCTGAAAAAGAAAACATGATGAACACAATTACAATTTGACAAACCTGACACCCTCAAATAAATGTACGGAGCGAGGTACAGAAGTTCAACTAATTGACATCCTGAGAACAAATATTGGGGGACGAGGACTAAACAAGAGGTCCATTAGGCCAGGGTTATTATATTCTTTGGTTTACGGGCACAAAGTTTCTGAGCCCAGGTACGGAGGACGGAATAAAAATTAAAAAAAACTTAGGTTCAGTTCACTTTTTTCATTTTCAGCTTTAGAATGACAAGTTGGACAAATCGGAGGAAATAAAAAACCAAATAAATTCTTTATAAATGCCTCTTTTCTGCTTCTTTCCGTCCTTGTTGCTGGGAAATAGTGTTGGTTTTATTTATTTTTAGCTGTCCTGACTGCTAATCCAAGGTCGGCGAGAATAAAAATAGTGCCAATGGCACTGTGCCCGCTTGGCTTGACAGCATAGTTGTACGAATCATCAGCAATCCCACTTAAGCCATATCGTAAGTACAAACATGCCAAATTGCCATATAAAAGTATCATTGGATAACAAGTTGATGAAGATCCGTTTTTAGTTTTGGCCCCCTAGTGGCAAAGTCAAGAACCAGATTTCGCCAAAATTTTGTGTGTGAGTTGCTATAGCCTAGAGGTAGATATGTGCAAAGTTTCAAAGGAATAGCTGAAACCATTACAAGAAGTGCCAATTTCGTAACTTCAGACAAACTTTGACCTCTGTGACCGTGAAAATTAGGTCAAATTAAAAACTGGGGTATAGTGTTATGTATCCTCATTAGATATACCCATGATAAAAATTTGATGAAGATCCGTCTCGTAGTTAGGGAGAATTGGCACTTTAGGTGATTTTGGTTTTGGCCCCCTGGTGGCAATGTCAAGAATCAGATTTCACCGAAATGCTATCTGTAAGTTGCTATAACCTTGAGGTACATGTGTACAAAGTTTCAACACGATAACTCAAACCATTATCAAAATATAGCCCTTTGTAATTTTTCACAAAACGCCCCCTGGAGGCCAAAATAGCAGTCCAACCGTGCTCAAAATCGAACTCGACCTAGATCTTAGGCCCATATATACACCCAGCAAAGGCCAAAAAGATTCGTCAAAAAATAAAGGCGCTAGAGCGCTAACAAACCAAAGTTTACGGATGCACAAAACGCCCCCTGGAGGCCAAAATAGGAATCCAACCGTGCTCAAAATCGAACTCGACCTAGATCTTAGGCCCATATATACACCCACCAAAGGCCAAAAAGATTCGTCAAAAAATAAAGGCGCTAGAGCGCTAACAAACCAAAGTTTACGGACGTACGTACGTACGTACGTACGTCTTGACGCACGACAGACCACCACTCAATGACCCCAACCACAGCATAAGCCCTGCTGGGCCTTGCGGCCAAGCGGGCTAAAAATGACTCCATTTATTCGTTTTTTTCTTAGAAGACCTCATTTGAACTTCGGAGGCAATAAAAGAAACTGATTTTCCCAATTTTATTTTTTTTTCGGAATGGCATTTTGCCACGTCGGCGGGCCCGTAAACCAAAGAATAAAAAAAGTGTGGCCTTAGTCTTGTGCTCAGCTGACACACCCGGGAATTCAGAAACCAACTGATCTCTTAAAGGTGCCTTTCCACGTGAGTGAGATGAATGTGGAAAAACACCTTTAAGAGATCAACAAGTTAACAACCCTAGTAAATCTACAATGCCTGGCTACGTGTTGCTAGATCAGTGAGCAGACAAGGACATCAATGACATTTGAATGACGGCTGCAAACTGATCATTTCACCACAGCATTTATTCTCTTCAATTTCACTCACCTTCTCCTCTTTCTCAATGTCCTCAACTGTTGGTCTATGGGAAGCATTCATGGAATGGTTACCAAGTTGACTGTCAGCATCGATACCCTGGGCAGGCTTCCTCCCATTTAGTCCCTTCAATGGCTTCAGAAGGAGGGTTTTTATAGGAACCTGTCAACAGTGATAAAAGGATGACCCTCAGAGGATGCAGCAGGAAAACGAGCCTTAAGGATTTTGTAGCACAAATACTGAATACTCTTCCTTCACAGGGGCCATTGTTTTAGACAGGTGAGTCAAAAATATAGATGCTACAGTGCTGACAAGCACAACATTTACAGATGGGACAGACACAACTCCATACCACCACTAGGGTGCCGAAGCACAGCATAAGCCCAGTTGGACTTTCCACCAAGAGGTTTAATAACTGCTGCTGAAACTTGCCTGTTCTGCACTTCCTGAATCCTGTGTCTTTTGTTTTGGGACAAAGTCATTACGACGATTAGGAATGGGATTCCTAGCCTGCTTGCTATCACCATCAGTCTGTTCATTTTGTGGTGGCTTTACATGCATCTTTGAAGGAACCTGCAAAAACATGAGTACATGTAGTGCAAGTCACACCGTTTTTGTCATGAAATTTTACCTGTACACCAAAACAATACTTACATACAAAAGAGATACCGGTAAGTAATTTGCAAGTGCATAGACATACTATATGACCACCTGCCGACGTCATCAAAATGTAATTTTTGAGTATGAAAGGCAATTACATGTATAATCAAATTGATGTGCAGGCCCTTATTCGGCATCCCAAATTGGTCCTTTGAAAATAGAGCATATTGGACATGAAAGGAATCTAAAGCCTGAATATGATGAAACTTACACTTATCCCTGGCACTGGCATTGTTCTGCCAGTTGGTACAGCCCTCTGACTGCCTTCTGGTGCAGCCCTCCGACTGCCCACTGGTGTCTTAGCTTTTGGTGTCTGCCCAGAGAAACGTGCTATTCCTTCACCTTTACGTAAGAATGTTTTCTTCCTTGGGCGTTTTGGTGAGGGGGAATAACCAGCACCCAACAGCTCCTAAAAGTCACAGAAATCATTCATCTGCACTGTATACACTTTGAAGTTCTGAAGTGCTTGCAAAGACTCCTATATTGGAGGCACAACAGGCAACGGAGGATGCGGTTTGGTTTGAAAACTTCTGGTAAGTCTTTCACTTGAAAGAGTTGCAATCAAAGGTAAAATTCTTCTGTAGAAACTAGGACAAGCATGTGTGATTCGTCGCTAAGTAATAGGTAGATTGAGACTGCCAGTCTTACCTTCTCTTCCAAATGCAGCTGCTCACTTAAAAGCTGCTCAAAAGTTTTATGAGAACCTAGAATAAGGCAAAGATGAATGAATAGCTATTGTCCTTTCATTCAGTGTTCATGTAACAAGGGCATTTTCATGGCAAAACAGGCCAGAGATAAAATGACTGCAACAAATCAGTGACACTTTGTGAAATTTTCCTCGGACATGTCAAGGTAAATTCCAAAGTAACACTTGTGGTGTCGCAGTTGACACCTTGAATGTGATGGCCCTCCCAGCTGTGTAATTGAGAAAAATTCGAAAACTTACCAGAAATAGGGATATCATCAATGTCCCTTACTGTATTTGTAGTTTCCGAGGTGACAACATTAGGCTCAGGAGATGGGGTTCTCATCTGAAAGATGTAAATCGAGCTACATAATCATGACTTTAATTTTGTTATAAAAGTCCAGTGATATGCCACCATCGGACTTGTGTTTCCAAGGCTGGGATCAGATGGAACTCTAGACTGATCTGAACAGATCAAGCCATCGCTGAATGCGCTACTTTTTTGTTCCCCTGTCTTTAGGTGGTACTTCAATTTTTCTGCCAACAATGCCAGCTTTTTTTGAGTAGCAACTCCCAGTATGCGACAAGGAAATGAATGCTGGGCCAAGCGTAGGGTTCTATATATGAAGTATGAACTACATACTTTCCTTCCACTTGCTTCTTCGGCCTCCTCTACAAGATATTCGTTCTCATCAATTGCCACTCCCTGAAGAACCTCTGGCACTTCCTTAACAGTCCTCTTTTGCCTCTTGAAATACTGTCGTACCATGGTCTCAACTTCATAGCTTGAATACAGCTGACTGGGTTCCTGAAACATTCTATCTGATTAGGCCTACCACCTTCATATTTTTCTGCATAAGATCATGAAGGTGAGGCCCGAGGGTTCTACAGACATACCTTACATAAGGTGGCCAACCACAGCTACAACTTTCCAACTGTGCACCATAGCGAAAAATACAAATTTAAAGTGATTGGGGTAGTTTTCATAGACATAATTGGAGTTGTAGTTTCTGTCACTACTTTTACCTATAGGTGCGACGTTGAGGACACACGAGCACCTACGTAACTGCAATGCAGTTACGTATGCAGTTACATAGGTGCTCGTGTGTCCTCAACGCATGTAGGAATGACATGATGCCTGCGGAAACCACATGGGAAGTTGCAGTACACCTGCAAAATGTATTGGCGATCAAAATCAAACTGTGGCTGTCCACCGGTGTTATTTTGTCACTGTACGTAAAGACTGACCTGGTCCCCATCTGAACACGTCGACTCAGTATCTGCAATTGGCACCACACCCTCAACTGCAACAGAAGCACCATCCTCATCTGATGAGACCTCATCTTCATCTTCTTGAACGCCTGTATTGATTGGGATGTTTTCTTTATCACTTCCGTATTCATAACTCTCCACGATATCAGCCTGCATCTCAGAGCCATCCGAGTCATCACTTTCACTATCATTGTACCCAGGACTGTTGCGTATGGCAACTTCCAAAGAGGCCCTGACATTACTCCTGTCTGAAGGAAAATGGAACAATAGTTAACTTTAGCTCACTCAACAATGTACACATATACAAAAACTGAAATGGCCAGTATCATTAAATAGACTGCACGGAAAGCAATGGTTATAAATTTGACCTTTGTGAACCTGAAAAGTAGTTGAGTCAAAAACTCATTCACCCAGAATATAAATTTGGCAAATTACCAGGCAACTGGCTCAGAAGAAAGACCACATTTTGCATTTGGCCTCCAGGTGGTGATTAGGCCTANTTGGATTACTATAATATATGCACTGATCAAACTTACTGATTGCGGGAGACATCACTCTCCTATTGCAGTAACTCTCCTTCTGCTTTGTCAAAATGTGCTGCACCCTCTGCTGCTCCTGCCTCAGGGCGACAAGTTGCTGCTGCTGCTGTTGGATTAGTTTCTCCCTCTGTTGTAACTGTAGCTGTCGCATCTGCTTGAATTTATCAAATATTTTTCTCTGTTCTTTGGCATCTTGCTCTTCCTTCATATTGGTTGATGTGTCTGGGATATGAAAATACACACAAATGATTCAGCTCATGAATTCCTAATCTAGACAGCCTGAAACTCTGTGAATTAGCAAGACATTACTCACCTTGTTCGACTTGAAAACTCCCATTACTGTTGCTGTCACCATCCGGACCAACTCTTGGATAACTGACATGGCTGAACTGGTAATTGGATTCATCTTCAGTTGATTCAACACCATCCATGTCCTGGTCACTATAATTCCGTTCTACAGTATGATTATCAAAATTAAAAGCGTTCATGAAGTCTTTTTTACTGATATCTAAATCTGCTAATTTATTTCTTGGACGTTCATAGTTTTTCTTCTTTGATGGTGATTCATTGTTCCAATCCTGGTTTTCAATACTCCCACTATCAACTAAATTGGTTAGCGGCGCCCTCCTCAGGGGACTCGCAGAACCAGTAACTGCAAAGTCACTTCTATTGTTGGTTGACAGTGGTGCCAGTGACACACCAATTTTTGGCTTCCTTGTTGCTGTCAGCATTGAAAGATTGTCTAAGATGTCTAGTCCAAGAACAACCCCTGACCTTGATGGCCATGCAGCAGTTCCTGGGATGAGGTTTTCCTGGCATGCTGAGCCAGTACGCGGTGGTCCACTCATTGTGAGTTCACTGGATCTGTAGGCCCCTATGTAGAAAAAAGAAAATAATTTTATCATATCATATCATATCATTTACCGGCGTCGTAACCCTGTTGGGTTTTTGCCAGAGGTATGGAGTCCACGACAGGCTACAGTCCACCTGTGTGGGGGAGGGGATGGGGGATAATTCAGTCAGTCTTCAATTAACTTCAATTCAATTCAAAATCAAAACGAGTGACAAAATGTAGTCTAGCGGTAGTAGGCCTAGGCCTAAAAAATGATGACATTGATACGTGGTTAGGTCAAAGGTTAGGCCTATGTATGTGGCATCCTGAGAATTTCAAGAGGTAACCTCAGCCCCAGGCCGGTCATGCTAATTACCGTCCACCACCGTCTACCACCGTCCACCACCCTTTTTGTACTGTTAGGCCTACTGTACAGTTTTTCACCTCAATATTTATTCAAAACATCTTTTCTTTATCTCTCTCTCAAACAATAATGTAAACCGCATCAAAATCGCTGACAATATCACAGAATTTTCTGTCTTTTTTTTCATCGTCCACCACCACGATTCGTCAGTCAGCGCCACCATCGGGTGGTGAGTTCAAGAACTACATTGCCATCAAACCTGGTTCCATAGGCGTCCGAGGGTGGCGCTGATTGAAGAATCGTGGTGGTGGACGATGACAAAAAACAGAATATTCTCAGCGATTCTGATGCGGTTTACATTATTTTTTGAGAGAAAGATAAAGAAAAGATGTTTTAAATAAATATGGAGGTGGAAGACTGTACAATAACAGTGCAAAAAGGGTGGTGGACGGTGGAGGACGGTGGTGGACGGTAATTAGCATGACCCGCCCCAGGCAGGCTCGACTGCTGACTGACTGCATGCATTCCAATGCAGCAGCATGGATGGATGCACGTGCACTGCACATCAGATCAGTCATGGCATGCTGCTGCAGCAGCAAAAGTCTGAAAAGTTTGTTATTTACCGTCTAAGAAGTAGGCTATAGCATTACCTAAGGCGGCAAACCGATTAGAGGCTACCGACAACTGAACTTCCTGACTTTAGCTAAAAATATACATAATAATCGATGCAAAAAGAGTACATTTTGCGATAAAAAAAGAAGGAAATTGCGTCTCCGCAAATCAAGACAAGTTCGGCATTGCCGCCGCCTGCTCAGTCTCGCTTCCAGGCTATTGATCGCAATATGTATGTACAGCGTGCACTACACGATCCTACATAATCGTCACCGTAGGCGTAGACGAGGTTGCAAGTGCTTGCATGGTACTTCTTGGTATAGCGTGGCATGAAATTCACCAACACTTTTTTGACAGGCAATCCACTGATTGATCAAATATCTGATCACTGTCAGATAAATTGGCCATGTTAGGTATGTAGGTGGCTAAAACTTCGGAAATTATGACACAGCCGTTGCTGAGAAATATGCTAAAAACCCGACGAACAGACTGAATTCAGGCCTCGGCTCAGTCAGTGTGTCCTGTGCTGTGTGAGTGGAATGGAAGCCACTCTCTCAACACATCACCTTGCATATTCACATATGCATGCATGCATGGTCAGGTAATGCACAGGTCAGGTAATGTAGGCAGCGCCACCTACCATACTAGGAGGCCATACATTGATAGTGCATAACATAAAGATTATAATACCTCCATGGTCATGGAGAAGCCGAGCAGAAATAATTGTCCTTATTTCTTCCGAAGATAATAGGCCTATAGGCCCTAGGCCTACCATCCGTGCTGGAGAGTGGCGGTGTTCCTTATGAGTGGAATATTTGGATGTCGGAAACCGACGTGGCTGAGCAACTAGCCTACCGACCAGTAGGCCTAATTCTTTATTTGATTGTGAACATTTTTCTGGGTACCCCCTGAACTAACACGAATAAAACTGAGTGCCCCAAATCCTTTACTTTTGGACACCTAAATTCTGAAATTTTGCGACGATCGATGAATGATTCTTACATCAGTTTCTATTTGCAGGCTAGATGGTGGGTGGGAGACACATACATTGTCTCATCATATTTGCAACTCTCCAGGACCATCCAATGGACAAGGACATTTGCTGTGATATGCAGACTTTGGTTGTCTTTGATAATCAGTACAACTACTATGATATGGTTAGATTACACCAGCAGGGCTTAGCCCCAGTGACAAATCAGTCATCTCGCTCCGAATTGAAGGATTCCCAACATGCTAAAACATGTGATAGTGTGGTGATTCATGGCAGAATTCTACCGCTCAAGGACTGTGATACTTGTCAGGACTTCAATTATGGCCAAGAAGCTGGTCAGACTACAGAAAAAAGATGGTCGGAAATTGAGGATGTTGTTGAGCTGTGTGTTAGAAATTTATCTCAGGAGTCGAAGAAATCATGTTGTACAGAAAGATGGAATATCTGTGATAAAAACAATCTACCAAAGCCATATTCAATTTTAAAAATTTCAAAACCTAGATATCATTTTGAAACTGTACAGGTTTTAGAAACCATTGCTCCCAGCGGAATTCATGCAACGTCTTTTCTGGTGCTATCAGTTGACAGTTATTTAGCCTCTGTTATCACATACTTCTTGACAAAAAATGATACTTTCCAACTGGGCTTCTCAAACTTCGTGACAGCAATACTGAAAGGAGCAAGAGCACAAACAAATATGAAAAATCGAGGAAAACCTGATCGGATTGTTGCTGTTGTTTTGCATGAACCCAGGAGTCATGTTATCAATTATCCATGGTAAGTTGCATTTTGGCAAAGAAATGCTAGTATTCATGATCATGAGTATCGGAGACCGGTATGTCAAATATAGAAGAAGTTCCTCGGTTTCATGTCTTTTCACTGAAGGTACCTGTGCACTGAAGGTACCATGGGGAACACGTCACAGTTTGGGCCTCAGCTTGACTGTAACAAAACACAGGCATACAATATACAGTACCTCCACCAGGGAGGTATTGTTGAGACCTATTTCTGTATATAAAACTATCAAATCATCCATATCTCTTTTCTTCCAGGTGCAATAGACTTCTGGTTTTGGTGACTAAGAGGATGATGCTGGAGGAAATGATGGCCTGGTTATCAACTCTTGGAGGTGGATACTCATCCCTTGGTGATTTTTATATCAATTTTGTAAGTGATTTGATATTCTCATCAGTTCTGCCAAATAAAGTGAGATTCCGATACCATTGCAGCCAACTGTGCCAGTGATAGTGGCATTTACTAGATCTAGCCAGGAACAACTGGGGACAAGTATACCTTAGGTTTGGCCGAAGAAAAGTAAGTTGAATACATTTGTAGTTGTGGTGCAATACATTTGTAGTTGTGGTGCAAATGCTATGGCTAAAGAATAATATTTGCATTCATTTCTAGGCGGAAGAAGCCGGTAGGATCTCAATTCAGCAATTTAAGATTGCATTGGAATTAGGTGATCCCATTGTCCAGTGTAAATGCAGGTTATTCTTTGCCCTCAGCTTGATGCAAAAAGGACAGCTAATGAGGTCTAAACACTTACTCAGGTATGTTAACTCTTGGAAAAGTCTATCAGTCGTTTTGGTAATACTGGTATGCATGTAGCCAAAAGAGTAGAGGGAGAATTGGGGGGGGGGGGGGTTCTAGGGATAATTCTGTGAATTTTACTCGGTAATCATTAGAGTCAGTTGATGAAAACTAATTAGATTGATCAGAAATGAAAAACAGAAATGAAAAACAGGAATGAAAATAAATTTGACACTAGTCCTGCCTATATCATTTCCTTGAATTACAGGACCCTGTGATAAAAGCATATCTTTTCAGTTTTACTCACCACTAACAAATCTTTCTCTCCTTTTTTTGCAGGAACGAATTCCTTATTATCAAACAAGGAAATTTCAAAGATGAAAAATTGAAAAACATGGCAATGGCACTCTGGATAAAACTAAAAAATACCTATAAGGAGAGGAAAATCTTGCTCAATGGAGTGATCAGTGCTCAATCAAACTCTATCAAAGTGACAGTTGGTCATACAGGACAGTTTTGAGTTTTGGGGGTGTTTCTTCCATTCAAGAGATTATTTTTTTACAGTGATATTTACCGGTACTGTGAAAGATCTGGTCTACAGATCACTCACAATCACAGCTACTGGTACATGTACTTTGCAGTAAACCAAGAAAAATGCCTAATGTACTCTCTTGTTGAAAGTTTATGGACACCAATAATGGTATTGTGAAGGAAGGGAAGGAAAATTAGTGTCCATAAACTTGTGAATAAGAGTGTACATGAAGAACATACAATATTTATTATTTACGCACAGAAAACCATCTACTGTGTAAAAATGTCATAATAAACCACGCATTAAACATGTTGATCTTGTCTTAGTGTGTTCACCTTCTGTGGTGTATGAAGCCTCCTAGTACATGACTGTACTAACTCATTCGTAAATAGACTGTATGCTTCCATATACCGGTAGCTGTTGTTAGCCTAAATGGACCAGTCTAATAGCAGGCATCTGAGGCTCTATAATGGGCCCTTCCTCTCTAAAGAGGGTCCGAAGACATCTTTGCGAAGGTATCTGAGGCAAGAGCAAGAGAAGTAAAAATTACCTGAATAACAGAATGTGACATCCTGAGAATATCGGAGGTTCTGAGGCCAAGCGCACATTAGCGGCAAAACTCAATGTGGTAGGGATGTTTTTAAAATCGACTGGCCCGCTGAATGACGAGTTGACAGCATTGGGTCAGTCGACTTCAAAAACACCCCTACCGCATTGAGTTTTGCCGCAAATGTGCGCTTGGCCTTGGCGCTCATCGCTCCCGTCACCGCACACACAAACTATGTGACCGGTGTGGTGGTTGAAGGAGCCAACAACTCGAAAAGTCACTTCTGGAGTCCTACAAGGTTGCGTTCTAGGACCAGTCCTCGTGCGTCGCCGTTAGAACTGCATCTCTTTGCCGAGGAGTGAAATGACCTGAGTGTGACATCCTTAGAATTGACGTTCTTGGCGTTCGCTCCCGTCTCCGCACACAAACTGGGCGGTGTGGTGGCCGAAGGAGTTTGACAACTCGGAAAATCACCTCTGGAGTCCCACAAGGTTGCGTTCTAGGACCAGTCCTTTTGCGTCACCATCAGAATGGGTCTCTCTGCTGAGGACACAATCCTGTACCGCCCAATCGAGAGTTTGGATTGGAAGAGGTGCCCTGTTGAATTTGGTAGCACTCAGACTTCAAATTTATGACTGCCAGGTGGTCGCCTTCATTGATGGAAGTCGGCAGTATTCCGTTCCTCACCCGGGCTGTTTCAGGAAAATGTCATATCATTATGACAATGGATGTAAATCAAGAAAAGATTTTATAAGACAAAAAAATTTATTACAGATATCCAAATAAAAATACATGTATAATGTACAAACTACCACCCACAAAAAGTGGATTACGTCACTTTATTGACATTCCTTAGTGCCAACCGCGTCAAAAATAATACATGGCCTTTGAGAAAACTAATGCAAAATTCGTTGCAAAACCGTCGAATTACAAATTTTACAATGTATACTGTTACTTACGGTAATTACCAAAGGACCTGATACAAGAGTCCAGTCGAATGAGCATTTAATTGTCGAATTAGTTAAGATCAGCCTAGGAAAAGCTTTCATCAATATTAAAACAAGTGACTGAATTTCACATCCAACTAAAGCTAAGCACAAAGAAGCACATATCATCAGCACTTAATAGATTTTTCATAGCACATGGGCAAAATTCCTCATTATGTGCACAGTTTGAACGATGGCAGAGTCCTGCATTCCCTTAGAATCATATAGTCACTCACTAGTCGTCAAAATAAGTTCACTCCGAAGAGTCGGTCGAATTGTTAAAAGAGCACCTTCAATCATAAGCAGACAGTTCCTTGTCGAAATTCCGTTAGAGAGCGTATAATCCTGTATCCTTCAGAAGAAGTTGTCGATGAGATCAAAATCGTAGATGTTGTCTATTGGCAGGAATAAGACGTATTCGTGTTCGGTATGATGACACCTGCGTTGACGAAACCGTAATAATTCCCGTTTGACTCGTAGGCGTTTTGCTGCGGTACATTCCACGTAGTTGGGTAGTTCGATGGGTAGTTCGATGGGTAATTCGTAGCGACGTTTGGTTGAGCGTAGTACGGCATCAGAAGACCGTTCTGATACGTGTACCCGTTTCCCTGTGCGTAGGCCTGAGCGTTGTCCTTGGCGTTCGAAGTTCCCGTATTCCCGAACGATGTATCCACGTGAAGGTTGCCGTAACTGGTCGGAGAAACGTTCGTGTAACAATTCGGCGACAAGCTGCTGTACGACTGCGGTGATGGAACGCT
>NMRB01001010.1:113741-173243 GCA_002633025.1 Notospermus geniculatus | reverse complement strand
AACTATCAAATCATCCATATCTCTTTTCTTCCAGGTGCAATAGACTTCTGGTTTTGGTGACTAAGAGGATGATGCTGGAGGAAATGATGGCCTGGTTATCAACTCTTGGAGGTGGATACTCATCGCTTGGTGATTTTTATATCAATTTTGTAAGTGACTTGATATCATCATTAGTTCTGCCAAATAAAGTGTGATTCCAATACCATTGCAGCCAACTGTGCCAGTGATAGTGGTGTATAGCAAGATCTAGCCAGGAACCACTGGGGACAAGTACCTATACCCTAGGCTTGGCTGAAGAAAAGTTGTAGTTGTGGTGCGATACATTTGTAGTTGTATTAATGCAATACATTTGTAGTGGTGGTGCAATACATTTGTAGTTGTAATGCAATACATTTGTAGTTGCAATACATTTGTAGTTGTGGTGCAATACATCTGTAGTTGTGGTGCAATACATTTGTAGTTGTGGTGCAAATACTATGGCTAAAGAATAATATTTGTGTTCATTTCTAGGCGGAAGAAGCCGGTAGGATCTCAATTCAGCAATTTAAGATTGCATTGGAATTAGGTGATCCCATTGTCCAGTGTAAATGCAGGTTATTCTTTGCCCTCAGCTTGATGCAAAAAGGACAGCTAATGAAGTCTAAACAGTTACTCAGGTATGTTAACTCTTGGACAAGTCTATCAATCTTTTTGGTAATACTGGTATGCATGTAGCCAAAAAGAGGGAGAATTTGGGGAGGGGGTTCTAGGGATAATTCTGTGAATTTTACTTACCAGTAGTAATCATTAGAGTCAATTGATGAAATAATTGGATTGATTAAATCAGAAATGAAAAACAGGAGTGAAAATGAATTTAACACCCAGTCCTGCCTATTTCATTTCCATGATTTACAGGAGCCTGTGATAAAAGCTTATCTTTTCAGTTTTACTTACCACTAACAAATCTTTCTCTCCTTTTTTTGCAGGAACGAATTCCTTATTATCAAACAAGGAAATTTCAAAGATGAAAGATTGAAAAACATGGCAATGGCACTCTGGATAAAACTAAAAAATACCTATAAGGAGAGGAAAATCTTGCTCAATGGAGTGATCAGTGCTCAATCCAACTCTATCAAAGTGACAGTTGGTCATACAGGACAGTTTTGAGTTTTGGGGGTGTTTCTTCCATTCAAGAGATTATTTTTTACAGTGATATTTACCGATACTGTGAGTCTGGTCTACAGATCACTCACAATCACAGCTACTGGTACTTTGCAGTATACCAAGAAAAATGCCTGATGTACTCTCTTGTTGAAAGTTTATGGACACCAATAATGGTATTGTGACGGAAGGGAAGGAAAAATTAGTGTCCATAAACTTGTGAATAAGAGTGTACATGATGAACATACTATATTAATTATTTACACACACAAAACCATCTACTGTG
This sequence comes from Notospermus geniculatus, assembly GCA_002633025.1. Classification (NCBI taxonomy): domain Eukaryota; kingdom Metazoa; phylum Nemertea; class Pilidiophora; order Heteronemertea; family Lineidae; genus Notospermus; species Notospermus geniculatus. The sequence continues at coordinate 171,817 of NMRB01001010.1, read as the reverse complement.
TAAAAATGTCATAATAAACCATGCATTAAACATGTTGATCTTGTCTTAGTGTGTTCACCTTCTGTGGTGTATCTTGGAGGAATTATACTGACATTCAGTATAATTCCTCCAAGGGTGTATGAAGCCTCCTAGTACATGACTGTACTAACTCATTCATAAATAGACTGTATGCTTCCATATAGCTGTTGTTAGCCTAAATGGACCAGTCTAATAGCAGGCATCTGAGGCTCTATAATGGGCCCTTCCTCTCTAAAGAGGGTCCGAAGACATCTTTGCGGAGGTATCTGAGGCAAGAGCAAGCGAAGTAAAATGACCTGAATAACAGAATGTGACATCCTGAGAATATCGGAGGTTCTGAGGCCAAGCGCACATTAGCGGCAAAACTCAGTGGGGTAGGGGTGTTTTTAAAATCGACTGACCCGCTGAATGACGAGTTGACAGCATTGGGTCAGTCGACTTCAAAAACACCCCAACCGCATTGAGTTTTGCCGCAAATGTGCGCTTGGCCTTGGCGCTCGCTCCCGTCACCGCACACGCAAACTATGTGACTGGTGTGGTGGTTGAAGGAGTCAACAACTCGAAATGTCACTTCTGGAGTCCTATACAAGGTTGCGTTCTAGGACCAGCCCTCGTGCGTCACCGTCAGAACTGCATCTCTTTGCCGAGGAGTGAAGTGACCTGAATGTGACATCCTGAGAATGGACGTTCTTGGCGTTCGCTCCGGTCTCCGCACACAAAATGTGGGCGGTGTGGTGGCCGAAGGAGTTTGACAACTCGGAAAATCACCTCTGGAGTCCCACAAGGTTGCGTTCTAGGACCAATCCTTTTGCGTCACCATCAGAAGTGGGTCTCTCTGCTGAGGACACAATCCTGTACCGCCCAATCGAGAGTTTGGATTGGAAGAGGTGCCCTGTTGAATTTGGTAGCGCTCAGACTTCACTAACTTATGACTGCCAGGTCGTCGCCTTCATTGATGGAAGTCGGCAGTATTCCGTTCCTCACCCGGGCTGTTTCAGGAAAATGTCATATCATTATGACAATGGATGTAAATCAAGAAAAGATTTTATAAGACAAAAAAATTTATTACAGATATCCAAATAAAAATACATGTATAATGTACAAACTACCACCCACAAAAAGTGGATTACGTCACTTTTATTGACATTCCTTTAGTGCCAACCGCGTCAAAAATAATACATGGCCTTTGAGAAAACTAATGCAAAATTCGTTGCAAAACCGTCGAATTACAAATTTTACAATGTATACTGTTACTTGATTACCAAAGGACCTGATACAAGAGTCCAGTCGAATGAGCATTTAATTGTCGAATTAGTTAAGATCAGCCTAGGAAATGTTTTCATCAATATTAAAACAGGTGACTGAATTTCACCTCCAACTAAAGCGAAGCACAAAGAAGCACATATCATCAGCACTTAATAGATTTTTCATAGCACATGGGCAAAATTCCTCATTATGTGCACAGTTTGAACGATGGCAGAGTCCTGCATTCCCTCAGAATCATATAGTCACTCACTAGTCGTCAAAATAAGTTCACTCCGAAGAGTCGGTCGAATTGTTAAAAGAGCACCTTCATTCATAAGCAGACAGTTCCTTGTCGAAATTCCGTTAGAGAGCGTATAATCCTGTATCCTTCAGAAGAAGTTGTCGATGAGATCAAAATCGTAGATGTTGTCTATTGGCAGGAATAAGACGTATTCGTGTTCGGTATGATGACACCTGCGTTGACAAAACCGTAATAACTCCCGTTTGACTCGTAGGCGTTTTGCTGCGGTACATTCCACGTAGTTGGGTAGTTCGATGGGTAGTTCGATGGGTAATTCGTAGCGACGTTTGGTTGAGCGTAGTACGGCATCAGAAGACCATTCTGATACGTGTAACCGTTTCCCTGTGCGTAGGCCTGAGCGTTGTCCTTGGCGTTCGAAGTTCCCGTATTCCCGAACGATGTATCCACGTGAAGGTTGCCGTAACTGGTCGGAGAAACGTTCGTGTAACAATTCGGCGACAAGCTGCTGTACGACTGCGGTGATGGAACGCTGAAACTTTGTGGTGACGGAGCGTTGAACCCGGCAGGCGATACGACATCGTATCCTGATGGTGACGGAGCGTTGAAATGTACAGGCGACGAATTTGTCGATGATGCACTGTTTGTCGGCGATGTGTTGGTCCTTCTTGGCATTTGGTTGTACTGCATCCTCGGATTTCTTGCGTAAGGGTGGTAGCCGGTCCTTGCCACGTAACCAGCGCCCATCGGAACGTAAGGCAATGCTTCCTTCTTGTCTGTTGGCAGCGAGCTGACCATGGACTTCACTTTTTTGCTCTGTCGAACACGTTTCCTTGCTTGTCGGCGGCTGTAGTCTCCTCTACTGAACTCTTCAACGCATGAATGGTGGATGCTCCAGTAGTTCCCCTTACCACCTTCACTGCGGCCAGTCTTGATGAAGCACTCATTTAGCGATAGGTTGTGTCGGATGCTGTTCCTCCAGCCTTTCTCGTTGTTGTTGTAATAGGGGTAGTTGTCCATGATGTACTTGTAGATACCTGCGAGAATCACGCGTTTTCCCGGAGTGCTCAGGATAGCCTTTGCGATCATGGCAATGTAGGAGACATCTGGTTTTTCCTGATCGCTTTTCTTGCTTTCGTTGTCTTTGGCAGCCGTGTACGTCGGCTGTGAGAGTTTCTCCTCAAGAGCGGCCAAGGCGTCTTGGACACTGTCTTCGGTAGAGCTGCTGGTCGGAATTGAAATCGGAGACGGTGGTGACGATGGAGACGGGGTGTTGTACTCAGAGTTGATGCTGCTTCCGTCGCTGGTGCTACCGGTGCTGCCAGAGCGTGAGATTTTCCGAGGGCTCACAGACTTGGGTTCGCTGACCGTCTCGTAGATGGACAACGGATCGGCAATGTTGTCCGCTAACGATTTGAAACTGTTGAGGTCGTCGAAAAACTGGGCATCGTCGAAATCGAGATTGCACGTGAAGCTGGTTACATCCGGAGAAGGCACAAGATCGTCAATCGGAGACAGGTTCAACTGGTCACCAGGCGTCGTCGTGTTGTCCTCAAAAAAGAAATCGAAATCTGGAAACGGCTGCATTGTTGCTGATGTGTGTAGATCTGTATCGCTGAGAGTCAAAACGTGGAATGAAGATGCCCTCTTTCCCCTCGGTTTATATCCCCAGATTTGAACACCGTTCACATGTGTATAATCATCAATTAACCTGTCATTCCCGCAACGGTAAAGCCCTTTTGACAGGGCTCACTACCCTTAATTACCCCCTTAATTAGGGTACCCAAAATGAACAAGATTCACCGGTCGCGTGATCATCGGTCAATGACCCCCAAAAGCAAAGGCCTAGATCTGTGCTTGTTGTTAGGTTCATGTTAATTTAGCAATTAAGGCCGATAATTATTCAATTTAAGTATGAATACTATTTACTGGTCACTGATTAGTAGGTAAAGATGGTACGATGTCAAATACGTTGAAATCAAATCACATTTCATTTTGAATTTGTTACTTGTTGTAGTTAAATGAATTGTTTAATCAGGGGTTGGATAAAAATGATTAAAAAAATGACAAAAATATCGGTACCCCCCCCCCACCCGGGATGAGCATCAATGGGCATTTTTTATGCTCGGAGTCTGAGGTCACTGGTTCTAGACCCTATGACCGAGACTCATCTAGGCCTAGGCCTACATGTAGATATACGTCGGATGTGTAGAAAATCGGGCCGAAACCCGTGGTGTAGTGACTGAAAAAGAATATCATCACCACCAGCAAGAGAATATGTAAACAGTGTAATTATTGGGGGGTATATAGAACGAAGAAACAAAGACCCAGTATAAAACGAAGACCCTACTAGGTAAAACGAAGACCTAGTATAAAATGAAGCCCTACTATGTATTAACGAAGACCTATGTATACAAAGACCCTGGCGAAAAATCACGGAAAGAATGCCGCAATTGTCTTCATATTTTCTGGCCGTACTCATAATTCACGCAGAGTATGGCCGTAATCGGTGCAGTGGTTTTTTGTGACTGGGTTCTCTCTCAATGGACCAAGTGTACAGAGAACACAAAAAACGGGCCTAATTTCGAAATATGACTGAAGGAAGCGAGTCGGCAACAATAGTGAGGTTTCGCAAATCTGACGAAACACGAAGTGCGAAATACGAAATTCAACTTCATTTCCAGGACCTAATGTATTTCTGGAGATGGTTGGTACCACAAATGTCCCTGCCGCCAGTGCGTCTTTTAGCATGTCATGTAAGACCGAAAGAGTTATGGTGCATCTTAAATTTCCACTTCGTATCTACGAACTGGAAACGAAAGATAAATTTCAAAGTTTAATATACACCGTAACTCTATCGTTCTAACGTTATACGCTAAAAGACGCTCTTGCAGCAGGCGATATTTGTCGCACCAACCATTTCCTGAAATACGTTACGTCATGGAAATGAAGTCCAATTTCGTATTTCGTACTTCGTTTTTCGTCACATGTGCGAAACCTCCCTACTATGTTCTCTTGCTATTCCTTTTTATTCATTGTATGCTCGGCGTCTATCAATCCCGCCGTATTTGTCGTCGGTCATATGGATATTACTTTACGACAACGTTATTTTCCATACTACGAATTCACCAGATTATATATTGCATTTTCGGTACAAAAAATAACGTTGTCGTAAAGTTAACGTTTATCGTTTGATTTCTTAAACTCCCTATTTTTGGTAAGAATAATAAGTTGGATGTGCATGTAAGTGTGTTTTAACTGACACTAACTACAAAAAAACTTCTGTTTTTATCATTTGGCAGTTGATGTTCAGGTATGCGAAGAACACCGAGGCCTACAGACCAACCCCGAGCATTTTCGTACGCCAATGTCTCCCCCAAATGGTAATTACACACTCTTAAGTAAATTGTCCGGGGCGTCAATATGATACCTATCGTGCGATAAAACAACAGGTGTTGTCCTAAAGTTGCGTGTAATGTCCAACATGAATGAGTATAATCATAAAGGAATCCAATGTTTTGTAGTAGGGAAAATTCTTATCTAGCTATTCTCCCCAAAAAAGTCTGAACGTCAGACACCATGGACGATATGCGCCTACGCATTCTCACCAGGAGCAGATTTTCTAGGTGCCGCGGTTGTGGAACGATTCCTAATTGATACTGAATATCCCTTCGCGCTTTTCTGAAACAAAAACATATGTCTTTTTGTTGGCCTTTTTAGCGGATACTTTGTTTAGGCCTCCCGCCTTCCGTTTACATAAAAAGGCCATTACTGTCATTTACTCATTACGCACAGTTCCTCTGTGTAAACATTCCAGACTTTGACAAGGTTGGGTGATCTGGGTTCGTTGGTGCCCCGAAAATAAGGCCAAAATAAGGGCTTGCTGCCGAGGGTTTGGGGCGTATGTCGAGGCACACCCGACGGGTCCTGGTCACACACCAAAATAACAGGCATTCTAGGTATTTGGTTGGTACTACGGAGGTTTAGAAATCAAACGATAAACGGAAACGACAACGTTATTTTTCATAATTAGCCTTCACATTAACCAGATTTTATATTGCATTTTCAGTACAAAAATAACGTTGCCGTTTACGTTTATCGTTTGATTTCTAAACCTCCCTATTGTTGGTCAACTGACTCTCTTTGACTGCACATTCTCCATGTTTCCACTCGTCGGCCTACACTAGGCTTACTTCGCAATTATGCCGTAGGCCGATGTATGTGGCGCTCAGTTTTGGATTGAATATTCTAGTCACATTTTCATTTTTGTATCAAGAGCGATACCAACGCGTTAAAATAATACTTGACAACTCCTTTTTTGCTAGTTGTTATTTTCATTCAAAAATAACTTTGTCTCAGGAGTCGCTTAATCCATGTTCTCATATCTATTCAACAAAGTTGTGTAGGCCTAGTTGAATTGTCTTAAAGTGTCGAAAGCTTGTATCGGGTCCTCGGACCAATAAACAGTTGATCTTTAACAAGGTGTCACACTCATTTTCTAAGTATTTCCACAATAAATCAACAAGGTAACTAACTAATCAGTCGAATAGTCTATTAGTTAATTACTGAATTGATTGAATGATTGAAGGCCTATCACTCGACTATTGACTATTAATCATCTTTCATCAATTACCAATTAACTGCCATCAACCGTAACACCTGATCTAAATTACCGCTTGGCACCGTTTGAAAGTTTTTCAGATACTGATAAATTTTCGACTTTCATCACTTTTTTTACCTCTTCCTGATTTCGACACTTTTCTTGGGGCATCCCCCGTCGCCAAACACTTGGTCAGTCCAATTCTCCTTCAAAACGAAAACGATGCTAATATTTCATATGATAATTTAAAATTTTATTGGTTTGAACCTCACAGTTATGTCGGTCACTCTTCATAAATTACTGAACAATCATGTTGACAGTCGCCAAATTTGTGCGGCAGTCAAAAATGATAGTATGCCTGCGAAATTCACAATTTCAAATTACAAATTTCAGTATTTTAGCGGCTTACATCCTAGGCCTAGATTTGCAGTTGACCGTCTTCTAAATGGTATTCGAAGGCAGCAAAGCCACAGCACTTTTGCAAATGTGAATACATATTCAGGATGGCGATTCTCTATTCAGACACCTTGATTGGCACGACCTGTTGACTTTACATGTAATTTAACTCAGTAATTAACGATATGAGTGATAATCATTTGGCAACACGGTGCTGTCGCCAATGTTTGCACACGATAGGCCTTCATCAGACTTGTTGTGCCAACTGATCTACTATCACCAAAATAATTAAATTATTTTGGTAATGGTAGATTAGTGGGGCCACCAGGCAATCATCAACGGAGTTTAAAATAACTGTGTATTATAAGGAAGGAGTAAAAAGTAAACTTTGAATTTTAACTTATACCGGTAGCTTTCTTTTTAGCACACTTTGAAAGTACGGCCTCCTCCCTTGCTCCGTCAATAATTCTAAGTAACATCATGCCATTCGGCAGGCTATTTTCAGAAGTTAGCGCGGGCCAATCAAGGAAAATAACTGTACGCGCCTATTGTATCAGGAAAAATAACTGCGTCCTTTTCACTATAAGGAAAAATAACTGTACGTCCCTTTTCTACAAGGAAAATAACTGTACGTCCCTTTTCTGCAGGTTAAATAACCGTTGGTCCCTTTTCTATCAGGAAAAATAACTGTACGTCCTTTTTCTATAAGAGGAAGAATAACTGTACGTCCCTTTTGCTATAAGGAAAAATAACTTCTGTGCGTCTCCCTTTTCTATAAGGAAAAATAACTGAACGTCCCTTTTCTATAAGGAAAACTAGGTCACTTTTATATGAGAAAAAATCTGTCCAATGGTCCGTGGCGGTCGTGAATCCTCATTGGCAAACACATCCAGAATTATGTTCGGATTTGATGGCTCTCAACTGATCATTTCACAGAGCACCTCGTTGCAGTTATCCCAGTTACAAAGGTATGTGCATGTTTGTGTTGGTTCCATGGCACCGCCGTCCCACCGTATTGCTATCGTGCACTGAGCCTTCAGCTCCGTTGTACATCCACGACTTGTTTCTAACACTAACCCTGTAAAAAACAAAGATTCATTATTATGACAAAATAGTCTTCGTTAACGTGCATTTGGTGATAAAAGCGTCAACTCTGATATAGATTATGGGATATCTTTCCAAGGACGGACTCGATGGCAAGCTTTCAAAGCCCCCTGGCGGCCGCCATCTTGGATTTCAAAATGGCCGCCACTGAGCGCCCCCTGAATGTTTTTTTCGATAATAACTTGAGTTCTAAGAGAGGTACGAAGGTGATCCAAACAGCTGACTCATGTTTTCAAGGGTGACCAATCGAGACGTCCGCTCATAGTGCAACGACAGGCGCGACCACATATTTTCGTTGTTGATTTCCTGACTTGCCGGATAATATTCTGTGAGGAAGTTTACTATACAGAGGGCCAACGCTCTGGGACACACTCACGTGTCCTTTTGAACCCAAAATGTTATTTCCATTGTATTTGTTAAAAAACTTACCTTGAGCATTTTTCATACATTGCAGATAACATACTCCTTCTGGCAGCGGACAGTGCTGGGCTGCAGGGGGTTCATCAATACAGAAAGAATCCGATGGTCCGCACACGGAACACTTCAGTGCATCATCTGAAATAAGAGAATCATGTTAGTACTTTCCTTGGTTGATACTGAACCGCTGCCCTGGTTCAGCAGGACATCCTGAGAATATCAGGTATGCCCTATTCGCCTTATCTCATTTTGCCTTCAAAAAGTATACATTTCGCCTTTTCCCGATTCGCCTTCTCTCTTAGTTAGCGCTCGCTCTTTCGTCACCGCACATATAGATGTAAGTTTGTACACCTAGTATGGGGTGACGAGGGACCCAATCGTTGGCATATACATGGACTTTTGGGACGCTTTGTCTCTGCAAGTTCTTAAAGTTGAATGTCGAGAAAAAGACCTCCTTTGCAATTTGCGGTACAGACCCTGGATTTTCTACTCCCGTGTATGTTCTTCAGTTAGAATTGTTCCAAACCCCCAAACGTACTAAGAACTTTTGAGTATTCCATAGCAATAAATATAAAAAATATCGTCTAGATATCTCTCTTTTTTATCACAATTTTTATGTTGTTTGCAGTCCCCAACCATGTACTTTTGAAATTTCCATGCCGGCAATGCGAAAAAAATATTGTCTCAGATCTCTCTCTTTTTTACCACACTTCTGAAGAATTGTTTGCAACGAAGTGAATAAAATAGAATTCCTAAATGTCAGAAGGAGTCAAGCTACTGTCTAGTGTGTGATTAATGGGTCACGTTTTCAAGTACTCCTTTTCAGAAGGGGTAGTCGTTTCTTAATTTTTTAAATGTGCCGTCAGTCATAAATTATTTGGTAATTGTCTCCCTTTGACTTGCAAGGATTGCCACCCAGAGAGAGACGAGCAGCAGCATGCCGGACTTTCCTCCGACTTCCTCGTTGCATCAGCCCCGATAGGCTGGATGTCACTGGGTGCATTTAGAGTGCATCTTCCTCAATCGAAAATTAAAAAGTCATTTTGGCTATTGGGGGTGGACGATGATACATCGTTTGTTCCTTGATTGTGATTATTATTTTATGACTCTGATGTGGTAGGCCTCATTGTTCATGTCCTTTGAAGGACTCACGACCGGCAGATATCAAGAGATAAAATTCCTGGAAGTTTCATTATCAAAATGAGTCACTTGGTAAGTGCAACGAGCACCGACAAGATAGGAAGGGCATTATAAATAAAAATATGACGCCCCCCCCCCCCATTTTGAATTTTACGTCGTGTTTTATGTCTACAGGAGAATACGGAGGAATATGATGCACGGAACAGATCGCAAGCGTGTAGTTTCTATTTTGGAAAAAATTCTTTTGGATGATTTTTTGTCCATGCATCTGTACGGAACTGAACATTTCTTCGCCCACTTACCACCCTTAGTGCGTCATACGCGTGACATGATTGTGAAATTAGTAAGCTGAAGACTATAAGGGTTATAAAGCTTCAAAAATGTCTACTGATAATAGGCATACTACAGTATAGTTGTGACGGAAATCAAAAATCCTAATTGTAGCACTCACCCTGAAAAACCACAGAAAAACAACACAAAGAAGCCGAAATTCGAATGTACCAACCACATTTTGAAAGAGTCCCAGTTACTTAATTCCCGCTTAAAATAGCGCGTTACGTAATATTCCACATGTAAAGAGAAATGCAAAATTGCTATTTTTCTAACGATGTAGATTGGGGTTGGCAGTAGATTTCCAATGAAGTCATTTGTATAAAGCCTGGAATCCACCATTGATTTTCTAGTTGATTTTGCGTTGCGACTCGCTTTGCAACTGGGTTGCGTTGCAACTGAGCACTCGATCGCCGTAGTGGACCAGCTAGACGTGATTTCCACCAATGGTAAAGACTTGGTCAATTTCAGTCGGCAATCGGTCGGCGACCGGTGTCAGTTCCTTGTGATCGTATTCAGTCGCGAGTTGCAGGTTGCAAAGCAAGTCGCAATGCAGAAAATCAATGGTGGATTCCTAGCTTTACAGACTTATGGAATTTCGAGGAAAGAAGCAGTAAAAAATTGTACCTAAAGACAGAAAATGACATTACAGGGCTAGGGACCGAACAAGTAAGCAACAGAAGTGTATGGAAGCGGAATATTTATGCGAATTTAAAAATGTTGAAGTTTCATAAAAAACAGGAAAATAATTTTTTCTGATTGTAAGATATCAACCAAAATACAATTTGATACGAGTCCAGATGACAGATAAAAATCTAAAAATAAAGTATCACACTTAAAAAACATCACAAAAAAGTCGACTACATTTGTATTTAGATTTCACAGTTTTTCGGAAAAACGAATTACGTGAGAGTAATCCTTAGTTGCTTTTAAGTATTTTAACGAAAAAAAGTGTTTATAAATGTTCACCCAGTAGTGAGAAAATTGAAAAAGTATAAAAATAGCGGAGTTTTCTTGATATGTTGACGGAAAATTTCGATTCCTCAGGAATTGTACTTGTAGCTAAGAAAAATATCAAAATAATTGCGTTAAGGGGGCGGTAGTGGAAACATGCAGCGCCGTTTTAGTGCGGTGGTCGAAGGTTGAACCGTCTTATTTATGAATAAACATGTATTGTTAATAAAATTAGGCGTCAAGGACAAGCTGATCATGGTTCGTTGCCAAAAAATTTGCAAATTATCTCAACGTCGGCACCTGCACATATGTATTCCCCAACGTTTTGTGGTAAAACGCCAGGTCCCAGTCGCCTTGTTGCCGACAAATCTATGACGAAAAAGTCAAATGGGGGGTCTCATTGTTTGCTTAATTAGCTGATTAATGAAAGATGAAAGCACATCGTTTACAATTCAGATGTGTAGAACAAGAGTAGCAATTTCATAGAAATACATGAAATCGATGCTACCTCTTTGCTTGACGAAAATATGAATTGTTTTCAGTCGCCATTTGCAGTGCGCTTCCTTATGGCTACCGCCCCCTAAAGCTGCATTTAGCTGACACGCGGAATGCGGTATAGGGCCGCGGAATGCCCGGCGGAAGCGATTTGTTGTATGAGAAATGCATTGAACTTTCCGCTTACCGCGTTCCGCAATCCGCATACCGCGTGCAGCTAAATCCAGCTTTAATCTCAATCTTTATCTACATGTATAAGAAAATATCATTAAATTATCCCAAAAATGCAAAATTTTAGGTTTCCGATGTTTTGATAATCTCACTCATTATCAACGGGCAAGCATTTTCACTAACCCGTTTTTTGGCGAAAAAATCTCTCGCACGATTTCTGTGTGGATGCTTCATTGACTTAGAGTGGAAGCAGTTGCCTTTGTGCGGGACCGCACCCCAAAGCACACCGGAATTCGATTTTGGGGTGAAACGCCTTTAATCGTCGATTTTTCATCTCATAAGAATGACTAGCTCATCCTCAGCGTCCGCCATATTTAATGGTACCGTATGTAATAAGGGTCAAATCGTCACATGTAAGACCAGAATTGGTGTCCAGGTCTCGCATAAAATAAGAATATTTGCCGATATTTTTGAAATATTTCGAAGGTCTCATTCGATGGTCCTATCAGCGAGAAATTGTTATAACCTGATCAAAATGTCCCAATGAATATTAACTTTAGTATTTTGTGTACAGAGACTTGCACTTTGGGGTTGGCGAAAAAGAAGAGAGAACGTCGCCATCAAATTCAGTTAACCTCAAATATCAAGTGCTGTAGTGATAAAAGATTCAAAATACTCACCAGAATTTATCAAACAAGTGAATGTAAATATTGCAAGTATCCATCGAAATGTTGTTCTCCAAGATTGTGTTTTCTTTGGAGTGAACATGTTGTCTCGTTCTGTCGTGTTCGTTTCCGTATCAGGTGCCTTTTGTATGGGTCCCCCGATCACGTGGGTGGGTATANGAGACTTGACTTGAGGCTGACCAAATTATATTTTCATACTGCCCTCAGAAGGCATCATAATGGGATGTCCAATGGAGTCCAACTAATACAGGAAAACATGAATCATACCATAAAAAAATTATGTAAATTTACAGAAAGTGCTGGGGACTCTGCTGCAGGCAATTTCTGTAAAATTACTGCAAAATTACTACTGTAAAATTAATAATTTCTAACAGTGAACCATTTTCTGGTGTGCCCCATATCCCAGTGTTTCAAAACAAAAGACAACTAGAGGCCATATAAACCCTTCAATATGGAACGCAGAGTGAAATCTGTCCCTCTTGTTCACAGCATTCCCCATACAATTTGGGGAAACACTGGGAAACGGGAACATTTGGCACTTTACACTTGTTCCAACCATGCCAAGACACCACCACGCTATATTTTATTCAGTTCCCATACACTTCGGGTCTCACTGAATCCTGCTCGAGTGCGAAATCATGGGGACCAATCAAAGCGCTTGTTACTCGGCAAGAAATCACGGGAACCAATCAGAGCGCTTGTTACTCCCCAAGAAGATTATTCTGATTGGCTGATGGGTTAGGTTCATTATATCATTATAGAGAAGAGATTCCTGATTTCGCATCGACCGCCCTCCTAGTAGGCCTACACAAATACGTCGCGAATACGGTCCGATGAAGTCAAAGCTCCCCGACGAAAACATCGTGAATGAGACGTTGTATGTCGTTACGACTAGGGGCCTTTTCGAATGTGGTGATTTCTTCAAAGGTAGGCCTACTTCTGGGTATCAAGTGCAAATAGAGAGGTTAAGATGGCGTTCCCAGTCCCATCTCCGACTAGAGAGATTCCCTTTTTTGTGAATTACGTCATCAAATACAGGGTTGTTTTCCAAAATGGTTTCTACTCACTCGGAAAAACGAATAGACCCGTCTGAGTGGTAAAATTATCTCAGACTTGAAAAATCTGAATTTTTGGAACTCAGAGTCGGGGGCGGAACAGATCGTAACCTCTCTTATACAGATTTATTTATTTTAAGAAAAGCGGCTTACGAAGATATAACACTGAAAAAATCATGCAATGCGAGTGATGTGCGTTTTAGCATTTTTTTGACGCGTGAGCTCAGAGGGCTGGAGTGTTGTATAATCTCCTTGTCTGTGATCAGACCCATAAAATCTCCACCTTTACCGGCAGACTACCTCGGAATTGAATAATGTGCACTCAAATCTTGATTATTGTGACATATGCAGCATTGTCTTTCGTTATAAGCTCTGGCTTCTCATGATGACCGACCACGAAGTGATATCTCAGTGTCGTATTTGTTTTTATGCTGACTGTGATCTTAAGTTATGTTCGATATCACAGCAAATGACTCAAATTATAGGAGGCATTAGTACTCTTTCTGGGCAAGGCTGTCAACATTATAAACTACCCGCTGAGCTCTGTCTAAACACTCGCCTGATTCATACGCCGATGCGGCGCGACCTTCGCCGGTGACCGACGGGGGACGCCACGTTTAGACCTAGACTAGTACCTGGTCCTACCGATGGTGTCGCATTTGAATTGGCTGAATGGTAGCTAGCTAATTTCATTTGAGTTCGTGGTGACTTTCTGGGGGCAAGAGAAATCCACTTGATTTAGGTTGAGTTATGGTCAAAAATATGACCCCGGGCCGCTGATCCCTGGCGGCAAAATTGAAAAGCAAGATGGCGCCCACCAGGGGGTGTTTTTCACGTGTCACCCATCCTGAAATTAATCAGCGTCAATAACTCGACCACTGTGCCAAATTTCGTGGCTTTATACCAATTTGCGGAATTCTGACGAATTTTGACCCTTACAGCCTAGACCAGTTGCATGGTCAAGGACAAAGGATGCGGCATCGCGCCGCTCGAAAACCGCGTGAATGGATTCTTGAGCCAGGCGCACATGTGCGGCAAATCTCAATGCGGTAGGGGTGTTTTAAGACTGAGCGGCTGAATGACGAGTCCAGCAGCGTTGGGTCAGTCAACTTTAAAAACACCCCTACCGCATCGAGATTTGCCGGACATGTGCGCCTAGCTTTAGCCTATGAATTGTCTTGCGGTAGTTCTACCTCGGGCCGATTTTTTAAACGCTGGCTAAGATAACCATCGGGTTTCATTAACCCTCAGTTGACAAACTGTTTGATAATCGAAGTGAATTTTTCGATTTTATGAATCGTTGATAAGCCAAACATTCTAAAAGTCAAAAGGTTTACTTTGGTTAATTCACGGTTTGTCAGAAAAGCCGATGGTTAAACCGAGGTTTACCTTAACACATCGTTTGAAAAACCGGCCCCTCGTCTCCTCGTTCTATCATCCCGCAGTCATTTCTGATGATTTGCCAGAATCATATTAAGCAATTGCATTCTGTGCCACAGTAGTCGAACTCCAGGCAGGAAAATTTAATGGGAGTAGAGCAGGAAATGCTATTAAATCCATCCAAATTTGCTATTAAATTCAACCGAGCTAACCCGTAAATAAACTTTCTCCAATCTGCGCCAAATTCAAAGTATTAGCATCATGCGATTTTGCCATCTAGGTTTGACCACGGAAACTAATCATGCTCAATGGCTATATGGAGTGGTATAGACCTTTCCAAAAAAGATGGCGGTCTAACAGTTCTTACCATATGACGTCAGAAGCTCAAAATTTTTGTACCATTCAATGGTCGCCGGCACGCTAAGCTGTCAAGCGGGCCAAGGGCACAAATAGACTGGTAACAGGCCCTAACAATTTTACATCGGACTTTTGCATAGGACCGGTCGTGCCTATCGCGTTTGTGAATCTGATTGGCCGGTGCTATTTTTAACACCTTCGTGATTGGTGGATATCTTGGTCAAATGGACGTCACCTTTTATCTGATTCCGGTACGTCAGCCATATTGAGAATTGAATAAATTTACATAATTTACATAAAATTTCCAAGTGACGTCACTGGCAGAATTCCTCCAAAAATGGCGGCCGATGCTGGTCCTACCAAACTAGCCTGGTTCCACTAGCCTCCACAGATGGCGTCCCACCCCAACGCCATCTGTGGAGGCCAGTGGAACCAGGCTACTAACAAACAAGCCACGACTGCAGCGCGCAGGGTGGTAGGATCAGGTACTAGTCTAGGGCACAAACGGAAGGTAAATTAATTGTTTGATGGGATGCGTTTGACGGCATTGTATCATGCTTGGACAACGAATACCCACGACCTCATTTGGGAGAACTTGTAAGCCACCATCTTTTTTGGAAAGGTCTATAGTATAAGGTCGCGTCTTGCAGCCAAGCCAAGCGGACATAGTGCCATTAGCATTATTTTTACAGCTGCAGCTACAACACCACACGATGTCTCGAAACGACTAATTATTATTCAAATCAATTTGGGACAAACGTATTCCGATTTTCCCATTTCGTGCAGATAAATATTTGATCACGAATTGCAATATCAATAACAGGGAAAACATTACTTGGCAATCAGAATTTCTTACACGACATGAGTGTATGAGGGCAATGGAGTTACTGTAACACGGATCCTTTCCTTGAAGTAGGCGATCGATATGCCATGCTAATCTATTACAAGTTGTCCAATTGACAGATGACGACCAGGGCCGACCGCATAGAAAGTCCGATAGTGCTGTCGGTGCCTATCGGCGGNAAATAATCGTTTTGCCCGCAGGCATTCTGTCTCCGCGGAGAGGTACGACCCGGAGGAGGACGACGACACCGAGAAGGTGGTCCACCCCAAAACGGACGACCAGCGCGAGAGACTTTTAGAGGCGGTAAGTGGAATCTTGCTGTTTCGTTCCTTAGATTCTGATCAGATGCAAGATGTCCTAGATGCTATGTTCGAGAAGCGGGCCGAGCCGGGCGAGCACGTGATACGGCAGGGAGATGACGGGGACAATTTTTACGTAATCGATCAAGGGACGTACGATGTGCTTGTGACGGTGAACGGTGAGCAGAGACGAGTACATGTTTTCGAAGATCAGGGCAGTTTTGGAGAATTGGCGCTTATGTACAACATGCCGCGGTCCGCAACGGTGGTCGCGAAAACTAAGGGGGTTTTGTGGGCGATGACAAGGAATTCGTTCAGGACTATCGTGCTGAAAGCTGCATTCAAAAAACGTAAGATGTACGAGAGTTTGTTGGAGGGGGTACCGATGTTGAAAAGTTTGGATCAGTACGAACGCATGAATCTGGCAGATGCGTTGTCGCCAAAGTCTTACCTGGACAGCATCATTATAAAAGAGGGCGACGATGCCGATGGAATGTTCTTTATTGAAGACGGTATTGTGAGGATTACTATCACGAAGGATGGCAAAGAAGCCGAGGTTGCTAGATCGGGGAAAGGCAAATATTTCGGCGAGATGGCCTTGTTGGAAAATAAACCGCGATCCGCCAACGTTTACGCCGTCGGGAAGGTGAAATTAGCATTTTTAGAGGTGGAGTCGTTCGAAAGGCTGTTGGGACCTTGTCTGGATATTATGAAACGTACGATCGCGAAATATAAACAAAAATAGACAGAGGCTGAGATTATCAGGCAACTTCTGTAAATCTTTTGAAACGTACGGTTGTGAATGGTAAGGAAATCCTTTTATGACTGTGCTGCTGTGATTGGGACGCCATTCACGTCTGCCAATGAGGCGATTAAGTGTGAAATCACCGTATTTCTAAATCTGCGCTGAGCATTAAGTGTTATTTCATTCAGCAAAGGATTTTCGTTCGCTACTGAATGTGCTAAAGTATCATTTTCCTCAAGGGACGACCTTCAGTGTAGGAGCAGCTCCACCGCTTGTCGGCCAATCACTCCATTATCATGTACGGCCGTATATGTTAAATTGAAATACACGTAAGCTGTAACCGGCCCCTCAAAAAATTAGGAGGCTGAAGGCCACTTTCACCTCTTGGTGGGCCCATGGTAGCCCCTAAACTGCTGTTCATATTTGTAGTAAATGTATACATGTATGTAACTATGTACATGAAAAAGACGGACTACACTGCTGCTCTGGAGTGGGTAGGCCTACTCTCAAAAATATTGAGAGCCCATCTGAGCCAGAGGTTTTAATAAGCTTGTGCATCGTGTATATCTTGGTCGGCCCGGCGTCCAGTGTTTCCGCCAGGATTTTTTTTGAGGGGGATAAAAAGAAAAATTGACAGAATTCTTGGTCAAAAACACAAATATTGACTTTTTAAGGGGGATATCCCCATGTCCCCCCTCTGGCGGAAACACTGACGTCTACTGTGGTCCCTGATAGACGCGGCGGCACCAAGAGAGCCAGGGGGACCAAAATAGACAGTGCATACGCTGTCCCGCGGCGTGTGAAAGCCTGGCATACTCACGTTGTTCGATGGGAAATGCGAATCGGAACATTTCAGTGTGTTTACTGTAAACTTTATGGTTATTGGCATTGACGTCACAGTTCCATAATCGATCATCGGCCAGTGAACTGCTCCGTCGACCATATTAGCGTTTGTAGACGATCCCAGTCTTAACTAACATGCTGTGGGCGTATGAAGACTATTCCACCGAATGTTTGTAGTCTTGATAAATTGCCACAGAAAACGACCTCACTACGACTGAAGCGGCCCATACACTAGACTGGAAGCCCGTCCTAACTCTTTTACGTAATGAAATTAACAAATGTTAGTGTTCATTCAGCAAATTCAAAAGCGGCACCATTGGTAGGACCAGGTACTAGTCTACCCATACACGTGCAATATTATTGCACAAAATGAGAATCAAAATGGGCAACATCATTGCCAATCTTTCTTCTACCCATCACGCCAGAAGCACACGACCCTATATTGGGCCCCATATTGTGCATAACATTGGATGGTGTATCTAGGCCTTTAGTACACTCGTCCCCAGTGGCCTCGTCCCCAGTTATACGCTCTCAACAGATGGGGCCGAATCATGTTTCTGAACGCTAGATGGCGCAAACTGTCATCAACCAATCAGCGACCAGTATTTCACGCAACTAGGGGAAAACATGAAACATTTTCTTCGGCTGATTGCTCATTGGCTGGTTGATCGAGCCCGTTCGTCAACAACTGGTAGTGACATCTAGTGTTCAGAAACGGACTTTGGCACCAAGTGTTTCAGTGGTTGAGGGTGACAGCTTCGAGCGGAGGCCGATACCACTGAATTATTGAGTGTAGGCCTTTAGCTGCTGAAGAGTTGACGGCATACAGCGTAACCTGTTGCACTCCGGATTTAAATGTTGAGCGTATTCGCCGTGACAATATAGATGTATACAAATTCACAACTGTATCCTTAAACCGGGCTTGTAATCCAGGGATGGATATGATGCTTAAACCAGCATTTGATTGATCGACTGTCCCATAAAAAGCATTAATAAAACCTTTCGATAATCCAGATAAGGCTATATGTGGCTTAGCAAATTTAGAATGACGTATGCATCAAAGAATATTCTTGGCGTTTATTCATGAAAATCCTCACGCTCTGCTAGTTTTTAAGCCAGTGCCTTTCCAAACCAACCACCACCGTAGTAGGCGCATGCGCGCAGCAGCAAAATTTCACGGAGCAATTTCATAGAAAAGCCGCAATGTACAGGGCTTATAATGTAATCTTAGGATGGATAAAGTATGCTTTCGTATCTTAATCTGTAATTTTTTGTAATGGTGTTTCATACAGTATGGACGGTTGAATTTACGAAGGATTTTTTAGGCTTAAGGCGTATAAAGGCACCTCTCCATGAGAGGTTCCACGCGCAATAGCATCTGCGCCGCGCCTGTCGCCAGAAGACGGCATCCTCCCACAGCAGGGCTTTGGTCTCGTTCCTGTTCATACACTCCACAGTGAGCGGATGAAGAGGAGCGAGGTAAAAACCCCTGCTGTGGGAGGATGGAAGACGGCAGCAAAGTTCTAGCCGGCAGCTGACAATACTGAATATAACATTCCCCTGATTGGCGCTCAATCAACCATCCGCTTGGCATTGAATTGGACCGTAGTGACACCTGTTGTTCAACTGAGTGACAGAATCCTAGGAGCAGGCAGCCGCGCATATTGCCAAAAGATGGCAGCAAAGTTCTAGCGGACCAATGCAAAAGAATGCATTGGTCAACCCACTGACAGCTCTACCAATTCACGCGCAAGAGGCAACTCACGCGAGGAAATTCTTCGTCATAACACAGTACCATAACGTTAAAGGTGCTCTAGTTCGAATTGTAAACATTACGGTGTGCCGCCTATTGTCAACTTCTGGTACTAACGAATCAGATAAAATCGAATTAAATCTCGCCTTTCACAACTTTTTGTTTGTTTTTGAGCGTAAAATCATATATTTCAGTTACAAGAATATTTATCAAGATACATGTAGATATAAAAATGTTTTGGTATACACGGTGCTGCCACCTGTCCGAGGAAAAATAACTATTATAATCAACCACGTAAATAAACAAACCGTAATGTTTACAATTCGAACTAGAGCACCTTTAAACATGACTATTGAGCTGCCCACAGCTACAAACTCCAGATGAAACACATGCCTTCGTAATTTGGAACGAAATATTTTGATCTGATTAGAAAAAAAGACGAGCTTATTTCATCTCTGATAAGAAGAATCACCGAGCAACGAGAATTGATTTAAGGATTAATGGCGTGCATTGAAGAAAAATGGACTCGGGCACTGTGGGGCAGAAAATTTCCCCCGGGCGGCGATTTGTCGGTACACAGTACCAATATTCCATTTTTGAGAGAATAAATGAGCAACCACTTTTATCGCATCAATTTCACTGATGGTGTTGGCAGAAAATAGCCCCGAAATGAAACCATAACTCCAGTCGTTCAAAAGACGTTTTCCACATTATCACTGGTTATTTCCGCAAATAAATGATGTTACATTACCCTGCGGCTGCCATTACTCAACCCATCTGGTAATTTTGTTGATTGCAAAACTGCTTTTGTGAGAATGGGAAACCGCACGGTTGATGGAAATGAGCGTCGGTGCTCCTCATCAGTTGTTCAGGGAAAGCGAGGTCGGCCTATTAAACTATCCCAGCATCTAAAGCGGGCAGCACGCCACTAGGCGAGGTGAGGGCGACATCGCAAGCGATCTGGACCGATCGCACAGAATGTCCGATAGTGCTACATGTACCGTCGCCAATCGGCAGTCAGGCCGCGCGCACACTGCAAGCGAGCTTCGCCATTTCGCTTGCTGTGTATGCGCGGCCTTTATTAAAGCCAAGCGCACATTTGCGACAAAACTCAATGCGTTAGGGGTGTCTGTTAAAATCGACTGACCTGGCTGAATGACGAGTCGACAGCGTTGGGTCAGTCAACTTTAAAAACACCCCTAACGCATTGAGTTTTGCCGCAAATGTGCGCTAGGCTTAACGCATTTTCCCGCCCCTTTAACTAACCGCCGATGTGCGGTCTGTGCGGTCGGCGCAGATTGGCACAAAGAAAAAAAACAGTTTTATATGTAATCGGCTACGAAACATAACGATATGTAAAAAAATCATAGTTTATTTCGAATAAACGTATAGAGTTGTGAAACACGTCGCTGTTTCTTTATTGCAGTCGTAATTTAGACCATATCCATGTAGCAGACATCGGCTATTGTTTTTACTGACGAAATTGCCAGACGGCCCCAGCCAATGGTTTTTGCAAATATTACGTTCCCTGAATATCTTTGTAAATAGCCTACGGATGTTCGTTGCTCAATTTTCTATATTTTACTTCAAACTCGTCTTTGTTTGCCAAAGAATCTACGCATATTAGTACAAGGTATGTGCAAATAAACAACATTTGTATTATTATTAGAATACATCCACACGAAAGGTAATGCGGAGAGTTCCATATAAAAGGCTCAAAAAGACTGCAAAAGCTACAAAAGACGTAAAGCAAATGACAGTTTATAAATATATACATGTAGGCCTAGTATGTACATGTCGCGACAAGGATATAACTGTACTTATTATAAATGAAGATGTGTTTCTTGATCCGACTGTAAAGAATGACTGGATTCGAAATTACATCGCTGAAATGGAACGACCAACCTAAATTCAATCAGATACATGCAAAATGAGCACCCCCTACATAAAAAACAGAGGTCCACCATGGAGGTATTCCTCCATGGGTCCACCAAAACATTTTGATATGAAAGTGTTATTTTGCCTGTGACCACTCACAGACCCGGACATCACGCTAAACCAAACACGTAGATGCAAGTCAATTAATGACAGGTCAGTAGCCTAAGTGTAAATAATTTCTTTGCACAGATTTGATCGATCTTTCTTCGGCGTGTTTGATGAAAATTCATTTCGTCGTGTACGACATGAATCCAGGTTATGCCTCTCCCAAATGATTCATCAAGAACGGGTGGCCATGTCGTTTGGAAAGTAGTCTTGCGCAGCCAGCCGTTTTGTTCCGCAGTGTTGCTCCGATTTCTCAGATTCGCAACAGCGTATGGGTGACCGAGACTACATGTATTTTGCCCGGTATTTTGATAGTAAATTTTGGTCGCGTACTGTAAAGCAGACAAAATGACGTCACACTCTACTTCAGCCGACTCCAGTGGATTTCAGTGGCCCGGTGCGTCGACAAAACTACCATTATCATATCTTGTCGTGATCTTGGTCGATCTAAGACTATTTCAACACTTGGGGCCGTATGCACCAAACGAAAATTATCCTGAACTCAGGTTGAGCCACAACTTTTCAATTGTTCAGGTTTGCCAGGGCATGACGTGACAATGGAAAAGTTGTGGGTCAACCTGCGTTCAAGATTATCTTCGTTTGGTGCATTATATGGCCCTAGATGATAAAGGAGAAGAAGCCACAAAATGTGAATAGGAAAACAAATATGATTCGAAATTTGAACTAACGTTGATAGAAAATGATGAAGACAAACGCATAGATCTTCTCCTTGAGTCACACGACTCAGAAGCGATTTTTCCTGGTTTGAATAATTCCGACGTTTTCAGAGATGAGTTCGCCGCACAAATGGACATCGACCACTGAGGAGCAGTCATCAGATCGTGACACCGGTAAGCAAACATGGTAACCTTAGATAATGGTCTCAGCTGTGTGGATGGCTGAGATAATGGGTAGTATGAAGAAAGAAATGCCCGATGNAACGTAAACGTTATCGTTAGCGTGTGATCTCTTAAACTCAGTACTGACAATACCAATACCAAACTCAATACCATCCATGTCAATAAAACTCATCATGTTTAGGAATGGGTTCATTTATCTGATCACTCTAGCCTGCTAATCCCCTCCCACTTTAAAAAGGCACTACATGTAGTATTTCTAAACGTTACACTGGCCTACACTAATTAATTTTGGCACCTGTCAACATCACCGACCTCTTAAACGTGACTTTACCGTAATAAAGTTATATTTACCCCGGGGTTAAATGGTTTATATACTGTCGCAATCAACCCATGTCACTCTAGTACGCCGTTACCATGGATTTGACTAATTCGTGGGCATTTCTCTGGCAAAATCACATTCTTTTCTAATGTTCTCACCATGGCGACAGCGTCAGGTTACAGGGCCTTTATTGCAGTCCCATTATCACCTGTGAAAGCAACTCCAAGATGCTTTTGACAGCATGCATGCTTGCTGCGAATTTTTCTTTCCTTCCCCTTTGCAACGAAAAGAAAAACACATTTCACGCGTCTCAGCCTTTGAATTCATTGGTTTGACCTTTGCGGCGTTATGGACTTATGACTTGTAAAATATTGGTAGGGACCTATAAATAATAATCTTAGCATTGCAAGCTCAAAAACGCACTCGGCACTGCTGTCTCTCAAGATGCTGCAGTTTACTTAGCGCTTAGATCAGCATAGCATGGTCGAGATCGCCTCCACTCTAAATTCCATGGAGTGCGATTTATGGAAACTCACTCCACGTTCCATTAGAGACCACTCCATGATTTCACTAGAGAGTAAAATCAGGCTTTGGAGAGCCCCAGGTGAGCGTAATGGTCCATGGACAATTCATGTCACATGGCTGTTGGAAAGGAATCAACCATAAAAGTTCAACTTACAAATTTAGCATTTTATAAATGTGGACAATATCCCTTTAAACCTCAGCAGATTAGCATTTTGACTTTTCCATATGATAGGCAGGGCTCTTCTGCACGTTCACTGCAAATTTTGTTGAATTTCGACTAGTTGATCTTATGATACAAAAGGACTGAATTAATGAGAACCCCACGAACGATGTGAGTGCAGGGTCATCTGTGTACATTTGAATAGGCTGACGTACATTTGCACATGGAACACTAATTGTGCTGAAAATAGCTCTTTTATCCTCAGAAATGGAATTCAAAGCATCAAGTTGACAGGTTCATGTACCTCTGCACCGCAAAAAAAAGTTGAAGCTCGTGCCTATTACGTAAAGCCGAAATTCAGGGCAGTGAGAGACATCTGGTGGCAACACATGAAGTGTATCCCTCAGTAAGTTCATCGTTCGCAGTTAAACCTTGATTCCTGGTTGATTCCTCCGGTGGCCCAAACATGCCATGTATATATTTTTGTCCACATTAAAATATTCTGAACATTATTGTATTTTTTCTCGAATTTCCACCCGGGTGGAAAGTATTTTCACCCGGGTGGAAAGTATTTCCACCCGGGTGGAAAGTATTTCCACCCGGGTGGAAAGTATTTCGGTGGAAATACTTTCCACCCGGATGGAAATCGAGAAAAAATACAATAATGTTCAGAATATTTTAATGTGGACAAAAATATATACATGGCATGTTTGGGCCACCGTAGATTCCTTTATGCTGTTGGTGAGCTAGCCTTCACACTTTTAGCATTGTTCAATTTTGTCCCCGATTTTTCGCCCTTTTCCTCTCAGGTAATCTAATGACTATTGATGCATATTCAAATCATTTGGGGTCAAAGCGTGTCCCGTATGATAAAAGAAATCTCAATTATTTCACCGGCTTCGCGTTTTTTGTACGATTTTTTAAGAAGTTTCGAGGTTATTTTTGAGGACGCCTTCTGATTGGTCATATTGAATTACATGATCTCAGCGGCACACTATGCTTCAGTAAAAATGGCCGCCATCATTTTCATCACTTGAGAAGTTCGACGCGCTGTGATACCATTACTAACCCTTCATAAGGTAAGATACCATACTTCAACTCATTCTTTTATGTGTAGCAACAGTTTCCATGCCTAATTCACAACTAAGATCATTCAAATACGTAGATTCGAACAGTCTATTGTCGAGCAGTCGCGATCGGTGTAGGCCTACACTCGCGAGCACTGGGGTAAACGGCCGTACATCGATCATGTGCACGTATGAGTATATAGGCTCTGAAGGGGGTCAGATAGAAGACTAGAAAATCGCTACTGCGGTGGTCAAAACACTAAAATTTTAGCACTTTTTCAAGGNTGAAAAAGTGCTAAAATTTTAGTGTTTTGACCACCGCAGTAGCGATTTTCTAGTCTTCTATCTGACCCCCTTCAGAGCCTATATACTCGTATGTATGAACTACATGCACCCATAATACATATTGCCGCTTTATGCAAGTCTGATTCCTCTATCTGGCCATCGATGGTGGCGCTGACTGTTATTCACAATGACCCTTGGCCTAACATTAACACCAGCGAACCGTTATTGCCGTCAGGCTTGAATACAATATTTAAGTACAAAATTGAATCACATAACAAGGATAACCACTTTTCCAGCCAGACGAAGTGGAAATAAATGTGATGGACGACCACAGGATTCCTGACATTTCCACAGCAACCGGAAAGATGGCTATCTCATCAGGACGGCATTTCGTTTTCCGCCATGGATGGTCGTTTCAACATCATGGTTATTGGCCCCTTGATGTAATGTACATTGGGCGATTTCAAACTATGTGTCACGCTAGTGATCCGTGTTAGTGTTAAAACATCTACAAAAATAAAATCAGTGGTTTAAACACTAATTTAAATTAACAGCAGGTGTGAGGCCTAGTGTTTACAGTTTAACACCCAATAACCTGACTGTAAACTGAGATCACACACATAGGGCCGTATGCACCAAAAGAAGATCATCTTGAACTCAGGTTGAGCTACAACTTTTCAATTGTTCAGGTTTGCCAGGGCATGATGTGACAATGGAAAAGTTGTGGCTCAACCCGAGTTAAAGGAACACGGTATTGCCACTTTTTCTCGACAGCCGGCGCCACTGTGCCACTCTCCAACGCAGGGACCAACGACGTATTGGCGAGTTGACCCGATTTCCTCCGTACATTTTGTAATGCATTTCTGTAGTTTGTATTACTGCCGCTAGGTGGCTCCCTCTACGTCGGCAGTCAAATAACGCATTTGAGATCCAATACCGTGCTCCTTTAAAGATAATCTTTTCACTTGGTGCATACGGCCCCTAGTGTTAACACCAGTAGTTTTATTTTAATTGTGTTCCACCAGTGTTGACACTGACTAAACACTGGGTGATTTCAAAGTTGGTGTTAACACGGTGTTTGCAATGCATTACAGCATTGTAAACACCGTGTTAACACCAACTTTGAAATCATCCACTGAATTAATCACCCCATTTAAAATCACCCATTATGTCAGACCGCTTTGTGTAGTGACACCAGTTTAGAGCAGTTTCGTGAATTTAGAACCCCGAGGCTATCAACATTGCCGAGCCCCTGATTTTGAGGTTGTGTACTTTCAACAATGCAAATCAAAACTTAGAAATGTCAAATTATTAATAATGCAGAGTACATGCTTGCAGGTGTACTAAATTTTTTAATGTGCACCCGTAAATGATCATTCCTTCGCAGTTCGAATTTTGGCCTCCGGTTGAAGTTGATATAAACCAAATCCTTTGTTATCCGATCCTTCGCAACAAATAGGCCTACGCCAGGGAACCATCCCTGCAGCGTTTCGATCATCGTGAGAATATCAGAGGTTCTTAGCGCTCGCTCCCTTCGTCACCGCACAACCCCGGAGAGGGGGTTGAGCATCACCACCAACCACTGATGACCCCAGGATAGGTTTGATCCTAATCAATTCCGAATTACGGAGTATTCGGTACATTCATACGAAGATAAATTTAGCAGAACCTTAGAACTCCGCTGAAAAGGCTGAATGATTGTCATGGTTATAGTGGGATGACAAGGGTTAATGGGCCGCCATCGAAAGCTATTAACCATCATGGCTGAGGTAATCAAAGGCAGGTGACATTGTCAGGTAAGGATGAGAATGACATCTAGTGCCCCTGGTGTTTTCACAGAAGGGCCGTTTCAGTACTTGGTCCGATTTGTAGGCAGACTGCAAAGGGGTACACTTCAACTTGAAATGGTTCAAACGCTGCAGTTGGAAACCACATTTTCCAGAGGCTATTATTCGTGGCATCGAACAATAGGATTGGCGTTCGCGTTGGTGTTTTCAGTATTTGGCATCAAACAATGGGATTGGCGTTTCGAGAAGTTGGCATCGAACAAATGGGATTGGCGTTTCGAGAAGGTGGCATCGAACAATAATGGGGTTGGCGTTTCGAGAAGTTGGCATCGAACAATGGGGTTTGGCGGTTTGAAAAGTTGGCATCGAAAATGGGGTTGGCGGTTCGAAAAGTTGCATCGAACAACGGGGTTGGCATTTCGACAAGTTGGCATCGAACAATGGGGTTGGCGGTTTGAGAAGTTGGCATCGAAAATGGGGTTGGCGTTTCGCGAAGTTGGCATCGAACAATGGGATTGGTGTTCGCGTTGGTGTTTCGAGGACTCGGCGAAAATTCTCTTTTGATGAGTATTGCCCGCCGTCAGCTTTCTAGCCACAAACTGGTGTGTGGTGGGTTTCCTTCGCATTGTGTCAGCATACCGGTACTATTACATTGCAGGTTTGAGATGGAGCCCGCGGCGGTACGAGCGGTTCTTCCCGATGAAACTTTGCGACATAGCAGAAAAGAAGAGGAACTCTAATATCACTATTTTAGCGAAATGTCAACGTTCATGTTCACTTTCCAAGATACAGAATAGCACAAAATTGACACACAAAATGATAATAAGCAAGAAGTCAATCTCCAGAATAAATTCACGAATTTTCGACCCCAACCCGGGTCTTTTTCAAGTGGAACTTTACAATCTGAAACTCTAGAAAAGACCTTTTCTAGAGTTTCAGATTGTAAAGTTCCACTTGAAAAAGACCCCGGTTGGGGTCGAAAATTCGTGAATTCTGGAGATTGACTTCATGTTCATATTGTTACTTTACTATGTTGTTCAAGCATACAGGATACAGGCCTATAATGCAGCAATCAACACACAAGCTACGTAGTCTGAGCGGCAGTTGGCACGAAGAGGAAGGGATCCCACAGCTTAGTACCAAACCATCGAGGAACAGGGCTTTAGTATCAACTGAGGTAATAAGTAGGCCCTATGTAACAATTGTGTAGAAAAGTATTTGTATCTAACCTGAAAGAAAGTGTTTTTCTTGAAAAAAATCGGTAGAAACCATGGTTCCATCTTCCTGCCATCGTGGCCGCGCCTCCTGATAGAAGTAATATTGATGACAAAGAGTTCGTCACGTGGAATGAATCGAGCCTCGGCTCCGCCCGCCGTTCACGTTTCATCTCATTTTCTGAGTATGCTAAATAAAGGCATACGTGTGGGTGTGTAGCTTACATTTATGGATGTGGACACTTCAATTATTCGGCCTGAATTGTGACGAGAAAGGCTCGAGGTCGACGTAAAGGGAAACGATATGGCCAAGGGTACACGTTCTAGCCCGTTTTACGATTTTTTTAGGACGGGGCAGGACGTTATGAGAACGACTTCAGTGTGATGGGGGTATAAGCCTACTAAGCTGCATGTATCCCAGCATCTAATGCGCCAATCACACTGAGCTAGTTCTCAGTACGTTCTTGAAAATTTTGCCAAACGGGCTCAAACTGTGCGAACGGAGTGGACGTAGCGCAACTTTTTACCGTCTTTTTATACGAACTTCATATACGGGAAAGATGCTCCACAACATCGAGACATTGGCCAAGGGTTACACGTTCTAGCCCGTTTTACGATTTTTTTAGTAGTTCGGGGCAGGACGTTTTGAGAACTACTTCAGTGTGACAGATCCTTTAAAGCGGGCAGCACGCCAGGGAGGTGAGGGCGCTCGGCCGACCGCACAGAAAGTCCGATAGTGCTACCGTCCCCATTTTCCCATTAACAAAACCGCCGATAGGCAACGAAAGCACTTTCGGACTTTCTGTGCGGTCGGCCCAGATCGCCAAACCAGTTTCATATGTAATCGGCTACGAAACATAATGATATGTAAAAAAATCATAGTTTATTTCGAATAAACGTATAGAGTTGTGAAACACGTCGCTGTTTCTTTATTGCAGTCGTAATTTAGACCATATCCATGTAGCAGACATCGGCTATTGTTTTTACTGACGAAATTGCCAGACGGCCCCAGCCAATGGTTTGCGTGCAAATATTACGTTCCCTGAATATCTTTGTAAATAGCCCACGGATGTTCGTTGCTCAATTTTCTATATTTTACTTCAAACTCGTCTTTGTTTGCCAAAGAATCTACGCATATTAGTACAAGGTATGTGCAAATAAACAACATTTGTATTATTATTAGAATACATCCACACGAAAGGTAATGCGGAGAGTTCCATATAAAAGGCTCAGAAAGACTGCAAAAGCTACAAAAGACGTAAAGCAAATGACAGTTTATAAATATATACATGTAGGCCTAGTATACATGTCGCGACAAGGATATAATATAACTGTACTTATACATGTACATCATAAATGAAGATGTGTTTTCTTGATCCAACTGTAAAGAATAACTGGATTCGAAATCACATCGCTGTCAAAATGGAATCGACCAACCTAAATTCAATCAGATACATGCAAAATGAGCACCGGCCCCTACATGAAAAAACAGGTCCACCAAAACAGTGTGATATGGTAGTGCATGGAGGTATAAAATAAGATTTTATACCTCCATGGGTAGTGTTATTTTGCCTGTGACGGCCACTCACAGCCGCGGATAACGGCGCTAAACCAAACACGTAGATGCAAGTCACTTAATGACAGGTCAGTAGCCTAAATGTAAATAATTTCTTTGCACAGATTTGATCGATCTTTCTTCGGCGTGTTTGATGAAAATTCATTTCGTCGTGTATGACAAGAATCCAGGTTATGCCTCTCCCAAATGATTCATCAAGAAGGCGGGCGACGCCATATTGAAGGCCATGTCTTGGATATTAGTCTCGCGCAGCCAGCCGGTTTTTTCAGCAGTGTTGCCCCGTTTCCTGAGCTGGGTGACAGCGGCTGGGTGCCCGAGACTAAGGATAGTANATAACTTTTCTTCATCCAACAAAAATCCATATTGGACGACCTGCCATCCACTCTTTGCTATATTATGCAAATTGCCTAGCAACTATAACAACAGGCCTATGCTCTGATTGGCTGAAACTAGGAGGGCTGTCCGATACGAGGTTTTAGGATCCGATACGATGATTGAGTGTCCGATACGATGTGACATCCTATGATCACATGATGCAATCTGCTGCACATGATTGGCCAAGAACATTTGATTGCATAATATCATATCTTGTCGTGATCTTGGTCGATCTAAGACTATTTCAACACTTTATGATAAGGAGAAGAAGCCACAAAATGTAAATAGGAAAAAAATATGATTCGAAATTTGAACTAATGTTGACAGAAAATGATGAAGACAAACGCCTTGAGTCACACGACTCAGAACCAATGTTTTCTAGTTGAATAATTCCGACGTTTTCAGAGATGAGTTCGCCGCACAAATGGACATCGACCACTGAGGAGCAGTCATCAGATCGTGACACCGGTAAGCAAACATGGTAACCTTAGATAATGGTCTCAGCTGTGTGGATGGCTGAGATAATGGGTAGTATGAAGAAAGAAATGCCCGATGGCTTAACAGCAGGCCATTGTGTTCATGCACCTGCCGTTACGGAATGATGGTATGAGGATGGACTGCCCCCTGGTGGCAATGTTATAGGGCCTATCCAAACTTTGTCCCTTATAGAAGTACTGAAACGTCACGTTTAAGAGGACATAATAGGGAGGTTTCGAAATCAAACGATAAACGTAAACGTTAACGACAACTTTATTTTTGTACCGAAAATGCAATAGTGAGAATGTGCAGTCAAAGAGAGTCATTTGACCGCCCAACAATAGGGAGGTTTAGAAATTAAACGATAAACGTTAACGTTAACGGCAACGTTATTTTTGTACTGAAAATGCAATATAAAATCTGGTTAATGTGTAGTATGAAAAATAACGTTGTCGTAAAGTTTACCGTTATCGTTTGATTTCTAAACCTCCCTGTTGACAGGTGCCAAACTCAATCTGTAAGCCATCCATGCCAATATTACTCATCATGTTTAGGAATGGGTTCATTTATCTGATCACTCTAGCCTGCTAATCCCCTCCCACTTTAAAAAGACCCTACACAGTATTTCTAAACGTTACACTGGCCTATACTAATTAATTTTGGCACCTGCCAACATGACCGACCTCTTAAACGTGACTTTACCGTAATAAAGTTATATTTACCCCGGGGTTAAATGGTTTATATACTGTCGCAATCAACCCATGTCACTCTAGTACGCCGTTACCATGGATTTGACTAATTCGTGGGCATTTCTCTGGCAAAATCACATTCTTTTCTAATGTTCTCACCATGGCGACAGCGTCAGGTTACAGGGCCTTTATTGCAGTCCCATTATCACCTGTGAAAGCAACTCCAAGATGCTTTTGACAGCATGCATGCTTGCTGCGAATTTTTCTTTCCTTCCCCTTTGCAACGAAAAGAAAAACACATTTCACGGTGTCAGCCTTTGAATTTATTGGTTTGACCTTTTGCATTATGGACTTGTAATGACTTGTAAAATACTGGTAAGGGACCTATAAATAATAATCTTAGCATTGCAAGCTGAAAAACGCGCTCGGCGCTGCTGTCTCTCAAGATGCTGCAGTTTACTTAGCGCTTAGATCAGCACAGCATGGTCGCGATCGCATCCACTCTAAATTCCATGGCGTGCGATTTATGGAAGCTCACTCTACGTTCCATTAGAAACTACTCCATGCGTTCACTCCAGAGAGTAAAATCAGGCTTTGGAGAGCCCCAGGTGAGCATAATGGTCCATGGACAATTTCATGTCGCAAGATTAACAATTAGCCCATATGGCTGTTGGTGAGCTGGCCTTCACACTTTTAGCATTGTTCAATTTTGTCCCCGATTTTTCGCCCTTCTCCTCTCAGGTAATCTAATGACTACTGATGCATATTCCAATAAAGATCTGAATTATTTCACCGGCTCCAAGTTTTTTTGTAGGATTTTTTGAGGAGTTTTCGAGGTTATTTTTGAGGACGCCTTCTGATTGGTCATATTCAATCACATGATCTCAGCGGCACACTATGCTTCCGTAAAAATGGCCGCCATCATTTTCATCACTTGAGAAGTTCGACGCGCTGTGATGCCATTACTAACCCTTCATAAGGTAAGATACCATACTTCTCAACTCATTCTTTTATGTGTAGCAACAGTTTCCTTGCCTAATTCACAACTAAGATCATTCAAATACGTAGATTCGAACAGTCCATTGTCGAGCAGTCGCGATCGGTGTAGGCCTACACTCGCGAGCACTGGGGTAAACGGCCGTACATCGATCATGTGTGCATGTATCAACTACATGCACCCATAATACATATTGCCGCTTCATGCAAGCCTGATTCCTCTATCTGGCCATCGATGGTGGCGCTGACTGTATTCACAATGACCCTTGGCCTAACAGTGACACTAGCGACGAACCGTTAATGCCGTCAGGCTTGAATACAATATGAAATTGTGATACTGGTGTTAAGTACAAAATTGAATCACATAACAAGGATAACCACTTTTCCAGCCAGACGAAGTGGAAATAAATGTGATGGACGACCACAGGATTCCTGACATTTCCACAGCAACCGGAAAGGTGGCTATCTCATCAGGACGGCATTTCGTTTTCCGCCATGGATGGTCGTTTCAACATCATGGTTATTGGCCCCTTGATGTAATGTGCATTGGGCGATTTCAAACTATGTGTCACGCTAGTGATCCGTGTTAGTGTTAAAACATCTACAAAAATAAAATCAGTGGTTTAAACACTAATTTAAATTAACAGCAGGTGTGAGGCCTAGTGTTTACAGTTTAACACCCAATAACCTGACTGTAAACTGAGATCACACACCTAGTGTTAACACCAGTAGTTTTATTATCTCCCCGCTTTTTGAAAAAAGTCGGGGAGATATTGTTTTACCCTCCGCCGTCAGTCCGGCTGTCCGGCTGTCCGTCCGTCCGAAAGTGATATCTCCTCCTAGACCGTTCAACGGAGGAGCTTGAAACTTTGGTATATATTAGGTACTCATCCACTATTGTGCACAACACTCTTGGAATTTCGATCCAACTCCCTGTCTTTCCACCANTTCCACCATGCATTTGACGAAGTTACACGCGTCTAAGTCTTAAACGCCCTTTGTGAAATCGGCCCCTAGTGTTAACAGTTTAACACCCAATAACCTGACTGTAAACTGAGATCACACACCTAGTGTTAACACCAGTAGTTTTATTTTAATTGTGTTCCACTAGTGTTGACACTGACTAAACACTGAATTAATCACCCCATTTAAAATCACCCATTAGCCTACATGTATGTCAGACCGCTTTGTGTAGCGACACCAGTTTAGAGCAGTTTCGTGAATTTAGAACCCCGAGGCTATCAACATTGCCGAGCCCCTGATTTTGAGGTTGTGTACTTTCAACAATGCAAATCAAAACTTAGAAATGTCAAATTATTAATAATGCAGAGTACATGCTTGCAGGTGTACTAAATTTTCAATGTGCACCCGTAAATGATCATTCCTTCGCAGTTCGAATTTTGGCCTCCGGTTGAAGTTGATATAAACCAAATCCTTTGTTATCCGATCCTTCGCAACAGATAGGCCTACGCCAGGGAACCATCCCTGCAGTTTCGATCATCGTGAGAATATCAGAGGTTCTTAGCGCTCGCTCCCTTCGTCACCGCACATAAACCCCGGAGAGGGGGTTGAGCATCACCACCAACCACTGATGACCCCAGGATAGGTTTGATCCTAATCAATTCCGAATTACGGAGTATTCGGTACATTCATACGAAGATAAATTTAGCAGAACCTTAGAACTCCGCTGAAAGGCTATTTAGTAGCTACTGAATGATTGTCATGGTTATAGTGGGATGACAAGGGTTAATGGGCCGCCATCGAAAGCTATTAACCATCATGGCTGAGGTAATCAAAGGCAGGTGACATTGTCAGGTAAGGATGAGAATGACATCTAGTGCCCCTGGTGTTTTCACAGAAGGACCGTTTCAGTACTTGGTCCGATTTGTAGGCAGACTGCAAAGGGGTACACTTCAACTTGAAATGGTTCAAACGCTGCAGTTGGAAACCACATTTTCCAGAGCCTATTATTCGTGGCATCGAACAATAGGATTGGCGTTCGCGTTGGTGTTTTCAGTATTTGGCATCAAACAATGGGATTGGCGTTTCGAGAAGTTGGCATCGAACAAATGGGATTGGCGTTTCGAGAAGGTGGCATCGAACAATAATGGGGTTGGCGTTTCGAGAAGTTGGCATCGAACAATGGGGTTGGCGGTTTGAGAAGTTGGCATCGAAAATGGGGTTGGCGTTTCGCGAAGTTGGCATCGAACAATGGGATTGGTGTTCGCGTTGGGTGTTTCGAGGACTCGGCGAAAATTCTCTTTTGATGAGTATTGCCCGCCGTCAGCTTTCTAGCCACAAACTGGTGTGTGGTGGGTTTCCTTCGCATTGTGTCAGCATACCGGTACTATTACATTGTAGGTTTGAGATGGAGCCCGCGGCGGTACGAGCGGTTCTTCCCGATGAAACTTTGCGACATAGCAGAAAAGAAGAGGAACTCTAATATCACTATTTTAGCGAAATGTCAACGTTCATGTTCACTTTGTTACTTTACTATGTTGTTCAAGCAGACAGGATACAGGCCTATAATGCAGCAATCAACACACAATCAGCCTGCTGGGGTAGGCTACGTAGTCTGAGCGGCAGTCGGCACGAAGAGGAAGGGATCCCACAGCTTAGTACCAAACCATCGAGGAACAGGGCTTTAGTATCAACTGAGGTAATAAGTAGGCCCTATATGTAACAATTGTGTAGAAAAGTATTTGTATCTAACCTGAAAGAAAGTGTTTTTCTTGAAAAAAATCGGTAGAAACCATGGTTCCATCTTCCTGTCATCGTGGCCGCGCCTCCTGATACAAGTAATATTGATGACAGAAAGAGTTCGTCACGTGGAATGAATCGAGGCTCGGCTCCGCCCGCCGTTCACGTTTCATCTCATTTTCTGAGTACGCTAAATAAAGGCATACATGTGGGTGTGTAGCTTACATTTATGGATGTGGACACACTTCAATTATTCGGCCTGAATTGTGACGAGAACGGCTCGAGGTCGACGTAAAGGGAAACGATAATATGATTAGGGTATCGGCGAAGTGTGTGGGAGACGCTCGCGGCTTAGACTGGTCCCCTGCCGTCGTACGTATCGGCGCGTCTCGAGGGCAGGTCACCAGTCTACTCGCGCCTGAAAAACTCGACTGATGACTGCGCATTGCGTTATATTTGTAAGTTCTCGCAACTTGGCCCTTACGACCTTCGCGCTATCGTTACTTTCCCGCCGGCGAAGAAATGGTGCGTCCGAACTCAAACGGCCGCATCTCCTCCATCTCCCCGCACCCCCCTCTCCACCCCCCCCCCCCATTTGATCAAGCGGATGATTCCTTTTGTCGCGAAAGATTAATGGCTGGGGATATTTACCCGACGGTCGGTGAGAACTTCCGTCGGGTATAGGCCTAGGCCTAAATCTCGTCGGCTCCACAAGAATTTTCATAATTGGAGACCCGACTAATAGAGATTTCAGTCGGTTCCACAGGGAAATTTCATGAATTGGAGACCCGACTGATTGAAATTTCAGTCGGGTCCACAAGAAAATTTTATGAACTGGGGAACCGACGGTCGGGTATACATCCACTGCGAAGATTAATTGATTTCATTATTCCATGCAGTCGTTTGAACGAAAAAGTGGGCGGGCAATAAAAAATTGTAGTGATGACAATAGATACATATGTAGGCAGAGATTCTTGCAAAACAATATTGATATGACTGACCAGACACAACTATCAAATGCACTGGTAGGTGTTTATTCAATCCAACCAGATAACAATGGTCTCATCATGGGTCATGCTTATACCACACTCTATTAGTCCTTAATTTACCATCCTTTATCCCTCCGTTATAACACATCCTGAGGTAATCAGTGGTTCTTAATTCCTACGTCACAACCACACAGTGAGTGGGCTTACCGGAATTTGCGCAACGAAACAATCAATCTCGGATTTCACACCAGGGAGCATACATTGTAGTCAAACCCCACAGAGCAGATGGATTTTCTTCCACAGCTGGCCATAGAGCCGACAAAAATTACCGAAGTGATGAACTGATGAAAAATCATCAATGCAGTTCTGTTTCAGTTCGTCGCCTTTATTTGGGCTTCGGATAATGATACCTCCTTCATTCCGCTTTTTCTCGTTCGCCCGCAATGATTGCGCAGACTCCAGTAAGCCAAGAGGGACACCAAGAACCACTGGTCACCGTCTCTATTGGCGCCGATCCACGGGAGAGTTTTCTCGCGGAAGTTGGCTGACAGTAGGTATTAGTAATTCACCGTTGTTTGTTTCCTTACGGCTTACGCTGAGACCGATGATAGAACTACTTGTATGATCAGTTGTTCGAGTTGCCATAGAGCCAAATCGCGTGAAAGAACTCTCAAGCGAGGCGCCTTTAGGGCCGTATGCACCAACGAAGATTATCTTGAACTCAGGTTGAGCCACAGCTTTTCAATTGTTCAGGTTTGCCCGGCAGAGCATGATGTGACAATGGAAAAGTTGTGGCTCAACCATGAGTTCAAGACAATCTTCGTTGGTACATACAGCTAGGATGTTTACGGCTGACACAAACTAGCCCCTATTTTTACAATACAAAGACGAGGGAAAAGAGCGACTGACCGACATCGACTGAATTCTATTTTATGAGTCTATTACATCAACAATTTCAGAATGCAAAAATATACTCAACATCTACATTTGCTTTCCTCCTACATGCCTGAACATCTATTGATATCTAACAGTATTTGACTAGATTCACCTACAACGTATGTGTTCATACCAAATCATTTCTCAACATAACCAAAACACACTTCTCAACATACTAACAGTAACAATGATAGACTCTGATAGACACTCCAAGATAAACGAGTTGAATTCTTTTGAATGGGGAAAAATAACACCGTTTCATCAACATAATTCGTTTTTTATAAGCAAATTTTTTCCTCTTCGGGTTCAGCAACTTAAGCCACTTGATCCTTCTGCATAGTACCAACTTGACAGGTAATTAATAAGTGGATCCTTCTGTGTACCAACTTGACAGGTAATTAACAGTGGATCCTTCTGTGTACCAACTTCACAGATAGATCCTTCTGTGTACTCAACTCGACAGATGGATCCTTCTGTGTACCAACTTAATAGGTAATTAATAGTGGATCATTCTGTGTACCAACTTGATAGATACCGGTAGATCCTTCTGTGTACTCAACTTGATAGATTAAGATAGAATCTTCTGTGTACTCAACTTGATAGATAGATCCTTCTGTGTACTCAACTTGACAGATAGATCTTTCTGTGTAGGCCTACCAACTTGACAGGTAATTAACAGTGGATCATTCTGTGTACCAACTTGATAGGCAATTAACAGTGGCTCCTTCTGTGTACAAATTTGATAGGTAATCAACAGTGGCTCCTTCTGTGTACCAACTTGATAGGTAATTAACAGCGGATCATTCTGTGTACCAACGTGATAGCTACATGTAATTATAAACAGAGGATCATTCTGTGTACCAATGTGATAGCTAATTAACAGAGGATCATTCTGTGTACCAACTTGATCCTGAGAATTAACAGAGAAGAGGAGTAAAATATGATCCAAGAAATTTACAACTGCTAGACAGATAGGTTGAATACCATCCTGAGAAACTGAGGTCACTAACACTCCCTACCTGACAGGTGCGAGAGATGGAGCCCTTGTGTAACCCTGACAAGGTTCAAGATGGATGTATACAAGAGATTTTTGTTCGATTACAGTCAAATATAAATCAAAAACTCATCGATGACTAGACTTGGGAATCTGTATGACTCAAATATAAATCAAAAACTTGTTGATGACTAGACTTGGGAATCTGTATGACTCAAATATAAATCAAAAACTCGTCGATGACTAGACTTGGGAATCTGTGTATGACTCAAATATAAATCAAAAATTCATCGATGCCTAGACTTAGGAATCTGTGTATGACTCAAGTATAAATCAAAAACTTGCCAAAGAATGGACTAGAATTTGTATGACTCGACTTTATAAATCAGAACTTCGTCAAGGACTACTCTGGTAGACTTGGAAATTTTGATCTCGAAATTACACTGGCTTGCAGTTATGTTAGGTATCATGAGAAAATGACATACCGAGGTTGCCAAGTTGAGCTACATCGCAACAAAACAGACTTAATATACCTAATAGAGAGATAAAAGCAACAATCACATTGCAAAACAAATAAAAGTACGTAGTGACTTATAACTTATACAAATATTTTAAAGATGTATCAACTCCACTGACCAATCAGATAACATACCCAACATTTATCACATGATACAACTATTGCACAAACTTTAATCACATATTTTCATTTCCAATGACAATACCTGTACACACCACTTACCCACCAACTGTAGAAGTCAGTATTCCACTTGTGGTCAATGGGTGTGTGGTCAATAAAAGTAACAACTACACACTACACTGCCCTGTGCTTGATATGTAACACACGTACATGACATGGCTGTTACTAAAATCGACCATGCCCCCACCAATCAGAAGTCGAGATACCCAGCCTTTTACCACAGGAGGACTAATTTTCTTGGTCCTCAAGGTAACTTCATGGACATTTTCAAGAAATCTAGAGAAAATTAACAACTTCTTACCACTAATTATTGCAACGAATGATACAAAAAATCGTGATAATACTGTCTACCTGCCGGTATAATAAATTTGATCCTTTATTGAGATCACTATTTGATGTTAACTTACTTGTTCTTAGTACCGGTAATGATCAATGTAATAATCGCTCGCTTATGAATTTTTAATAAGACGGACCTTTTATGTAGCGCTTATCACGGTAATACAGTCTCGAAGTGCCTTACGCTTTATTACCCCGGTATCTTATATTTCATATTGCAAAAGGGTTCAAAAGAGGTTGAAACTCCTCTAGGTTGAGCTGTGTTGCATCCCGCTATTTAATAGTCGTTGATAAATTATGATAAAATAAGGTATCAATGGAATGTTGGCATGAACTGCGTCAACAGGACTGAGTGCAGTCCATGTAAATAAATTGTGAAAATTTGGGTTCATGCACTTTGTGCGGTCAACATTGACATTGGCAAATGGCATGTTTGACTGAGAAGTTGCAATGTTCTTTAACATTATGATGTGAGAATGGAATGTAAATATGTAAATACGGCATACGGAATGAAATTGTTGTCTTCACTTCCTTTTGAACATGATATGACTTGCTAACAATTGGTCACATAATAGTAAGATTGTTAAAGATGCACAAAAACTAATTAAGTTACAATAAAGACTGAATTATGACACTTGACTTAAAAGTTGTAAACATGAAAATTATAACGAACTTAATCATTTCGTGTTGGCAGTTCAGACCAAATGCTGATTGGTTACAGAGCGTAATAAGAGCTCTGATTGGGCAACATGATTTGATAGTAGATGTACAGTGGAACCTCTCTTAGGAGACACTTCTGCCAGGAGGACACCTCTCTATTAAGGACACCAAAATTCAGTCCAAAACTGGACATTTCTAAATTCATTTTGACCTCTATAATCGGGGCACCTCTCATTTTAAAGACACCAACTATCAGTCCCGAAGGTGCCCTTAATAGACAGGTTCCAGTGTAGTTTGAACAGTCACTTGGCCCAAGGATTTCACTCTAGACATTTAAATTATGGTGTACTGCATTCTGCTACGCTAAGAACATCAGTGAGGAACTGTAGCTCATTTTTCGACGTTTCGTCCCTGTTGCACTGCATCAAGGATGTCAGGAATGGGTAAAATAACAAATTATACACACAACATAAACAGCGCAAGTGACCCGATCACAAAAATCAACCATAACTTATTGCTGATGAGGTCTCAGGTTTTCATTTATCTTCTAACATCTTGCACAACATATCTAACAAGGCACTATCCTCCACACCCAAGAACACATTTACTAATTTGACTAGTTGCATAATCTGAATCATCCTATTGCATCGACTAGTTCCTGTAGAATATACAATACCACTAAATGCAACTGCATTAATACCAAGTATTCTTTAAATATCAACAACACATACATAGAATTCCAATATATATATATACAATTCAATTGCATTAATACTCTGAGTATCACCAACAAAAACACACTTTTATCCGTTATTTTAAGATTGAAGAGCTTATCCATGTAATGAGCTGAACACATGTGGTGTTCACATGCCAGAAGCCATTTTACACGCTAAATATACCTAACTACTGTTTACATTGTGACGGTGCCGTTTCTTTTCGTTGTCGTTGCAAATGTAAAATCTGCACATGCACAAATGCATCTGTGCATGTACCTGTACATGTACAAATGAATCCGTGCATGTACAAAATGCATTACGGTGCTTCAATCTACCTAACTTGAGGCTAGTTGCATTTGTTCTTCTCAGGCCAAAAATTAACTTTGAGCCGTGGGAATTAAAAATCATCTTCCCTGACGAGTTTAAATCCTATCTCTTTTAGCATGATAAACTGGTCCTCCGCCTTTGTAACACTCCGCTACGGGTAGAGTGGAGCATTATGAGGGTAGGGGACCAGTCTGTAGGAATGAAACAATAACCCAATAGGTGCAATATTATGTCAGGGGTAAAAAAAAGTGAAATTATGTTCAGGCTTGTAATTCAATAGAATATTGACTAGGATTCACCCACTGCCAAAAACAGCAGGTGGGCAGAATGATTCATCGCTGGTGCTCAGCGTTTCGGTGGATTGCACATTTGTTGAAATTCTGTTTACATTTTTTGCACTATTTACAGACAGATCATCAGCGGCAAGATTTGTCTACAACTGCTTCAATATACATTTAAATGAAATTAAAAATCAACGTATACTTTTCAAATGATGCCATGGATTGATTGTTTGCATATTGTGGCCTACCAAGAAGGGAAATATACCCAGTAAGAGGGGGTTTTTGTAACGCCTCTAAGTCTGGATAATCATTTGTCCACAGCCTGTCCTGAAGTAAAGTATGGCCACATGTAACTTTGACCCAATGGAATGTGGAAGTAGGCAGTATATTAGTTGGATTTTCCACCGATATTTAATCACACGCAACTCTTGAATAACTGATCGACAGTGCGATTGGACTATACTTTGTTCCATTTCGGTTACAAATTGAAAACCAGGAATTTAAGTCTCATTTCCTGACTTCCGCATTTCATTGGGTCAAAGTTAGATGTGGCCAGACTTTACAAAGACATGCAATACATCTACGATCAATGGGCCAATATTTCCCTTCCAGGTATCGACACCAGACTGGGATTGGTTTCCAATCACACCATTTGGACTAAATGCAGAGTTCGGCAGTGCCTATCATCAATAATCAGGTGATTGGCTGAAAATCAGCTGATGATTGGTTAAAAAAACATTGATTTCACTTTTGTTGAATGAGAGTGACCAATCAATGCATGTTCTTCGGCTGCTTTTCAGCCAATCATGTAATAATGGATAACAGGTGCTACCGGTCTCAGTGTTTAGTCCTACCAGTGAAATGGGAACAAATTTACTCCAGACTATGTTAATACTATGCCCTTTCTCCCCGTCCATCCACTTTAGATCTCTGGGGCTGCAACATCCACAGAGTAGAACAACTTCTTGCTTCTCATACGGCTGTAGGAGTTATCAAACTTGACAATATCTGAAAAATGTAAACATTCTGATGATGCCACAACAGAGAGGGCTTAAAAAATGCTCAGTGCAGATGGGAAAGAACCTATTTAACCCCTTTACAATTAACGTTTTCAACCCCTTCACAATCAACTCCCTACAGCAAGACAACAAGCAGACGCTCAGCTCAGTGCAGTGCAGCGCACACATGCCAGGGGCAGATCCAGGATTGCGGTAAAGGGGCACAGAAGGCCACAGGCAGACTGATAAAGCCTTTAAGGTCGATCTATACCTACTGCGTGGCGCTGAACTGCCCAACTTCAACTTGTGATAATTCATTTATAACAATGATTACAAAAACATTTCTAGTACGGTACGTTACGTATGAAGCATGTAAGTGAACTTTCACCCTAAATAACTTGATCCTATTTCCGGATTGCCCAGAAAAATGACTTTGTTGGAAAGGCCGAAAAAATTTCCTTGAGCAATTTTACGTTAACATGCTATGTCGCATCGAAGCGAACTCTGTTGGAAAAGACGCAGCCATACCTAGCGCATGTCCGTATAAACGCAGATTTAAAAAAAATATGTTAATTATGCTTATAATTAACAAAGTTTAGCTTTTACTCCTTATAATTTTCTCTTTTTCGTGAATATCGCGAACATCTACTTCAAAAACCCAGAATCGGCTGTTATACAGACAAGCTCCATTTGGTGAACAACACATTACCATTTTCAAAGTTTGAAAAATGTTTATAAAAGTGGAAGAAAAACTGCTCGCAAGTTTGAAACTTTATTCTTCACGTGGGTTTGTTTTCTATTTGCAACACACGTTCACTATGGTGCGTTTCCAAATATTACATGTGCAAATCAGCAGACCATTGAATGCCAAGGCCTATTAACTGACTGACAACAATAAGATCTATTTGAGCGCTAGCGCGGCCTAAAATTGGCGAACAGAGTAGAGGCAATTATTATTCATTATGATTCATTCAGTTTCACGCCAGTGAGTCCCTTGTAATGTGTTTGTCTGGGGAAAACCCAATGACTATAGATCGACCTTAAGGCAAGAAGCCACGGCGGGGGTCTCGGGGATTTCGAAATCTAGAAGGCCGTTGGTGCAATTTCCCAGCATCTGAGAGACAAATTGCAAGGCAATTCTGTGGCACAGTGAAACTCTGTTGCACTTTCAAAAAGGGCAATTTTTCTAACATTGGTCACTGAACAATGCACATACATACAATGAACTTGACCGATTGTCTGAAAGTGATGAGTGGCTTTTCAAACACAGAAGTTTATTATCAACATTAGGTACCGGTACATTGTAACATTGTAAGTGAAATATAGACTTTTAAATGGTTTGAACACAAGACTTACATGATCCAACTTCACGCAATATGGCTACCCCAGTCTCAGGCACCATGTGGCTGTTGACCCTCTGTTTTGGAATAATACTCTCCATATCCTTCTCATCCTCACTGTCGGATTTTTTGCGGAAGATGCCAAATTCGATGTCATTTTTTTCAGTTCTGAATTCCCAGCTGGAAGGATAGGACATGTGTGATTACTTGGAAGGTTTTAAATTTTTAAATCGGTTTTCCAAAGGTTTTTACTCTTCTTTGGGGAGCAGAGTGGCGCAGTGGCTGAGCACTGGACTCACGACCGTGATGTCTTGGGTTTGATTCCGCACCGACTTGCCACTTGTACATGTAATCTCAACTGGTCTGAAAGGAGGTGTGCTGAATCAGCCAGCTGCTCCTCAAGTTCCTCAAAAAGATTTCTGCAGAGACTGGGAACTACATTTATAGTTTACACAGCACACAACACTTTTTTCCAATATTACATGTACATTGTATATCAGTAGGCTACTTTGTACATACCTCATGATACTCTCTGGTTCTTTCACTTCAAATGGGAGACTAAGACTAGAATGACTCTTAATGCAGGTTTCAAGAAGTGATTTAGATGAATGCTCATGGGCTAAACCGATGTACAATGACTGTGGTATGGTCCCTCCATACTGAATCTGCAAGTAAATGTAGTAAAATAGTCTCAGAATCTTGAGAAGGATTTGAAATAGCGATCTCAGTCTAATCTTTCATCCTCAAACTGCCAATGGAGCAGCTTCCATGACTTCCACAGCATGTCAGAGTGGTGAAAGGAATATATTGCTGCCTGTCACATCTGAACATCCAGGTTCAATCCTGGTCAGACCCACAGGTGCATGTAGAATTTCGAGCAGAGGGGGGTCCAGGGATCGAGGGTCAGCAAGGGTGGAGCTGGAGGGGGGTCACCCCTCACGTAGGACACTGCACACTGAAGATGCCATTTCCCAGCATTTCAGCCT
Source organism: Notospermus geniculatus (assembly GCA_002633025.1). NCBI lineage: Eukaryota > Metazoa > Nemertea > Pilidiophora > Heteronemertea > Lineidae > Notospermus > Notospermus geniculatus. The sequence continues at coordinate 128,393 of NMRB01001010.1, read as the reverse complement.
TGAACATATATTGACTGAGTGAACCTGGTCGCATCTGCCACACCCAGCAACAGATACCTGATGGGCTTACTAATAACATAACTATAGCGGGTACTACAACTGTATCAGAGCAGATGTCCGAAGTTTCCAGAATCCGCTAAACCCTTCACCTACTTGCCCCTCTCCCTGTCATTTATGCTCGCTTGAAGTGACCCATTCTTCATGTGATAGAGAGGGCCACACTTTGTCAGCTTAGGTTTTCTCCACACACTCCGGTTCCTCCTGCTACATGTACAGGAAAGCAGGAAGTCCACAGGCTCTATTAGCAGGCCCGATTTCTTATCTGTCAATCAGGGTCAGTACAAAATTGATGTATCCTGAACGACTCACCATTGTTTTACAAGATCCATTTCCGTCAGGGTCAGTCATTGTGCCTCCATATTTCACTGGAAGTTGTTCTGCATCAATCACATTCAAGAGAGTATCTTTCCAGTCAGCTGTAGGAGAGAGAAGGACCGCACACTTATCCACTTTGTCACAGTGTGTCCTACATGTACGTCATATTTCCCACACTACTGGCATCTATGTCATTATGTATTATACAATTTAGTACACGCTGCTGCTGCTGCATTATGAATGCGACGCTAGTATGGTAGCGTCATGGACCAGAACTCTGGTCTATCGTGAAGAAAACGATGTCATGGACAGGAAAACCAGTCCATCGTACCAAAGTGGTCAGAGGCCAGTTTCCATGATGACAGCTTTTTCCACCACGTTTTGCGATGACCTTTGGGGTTTTCACAGCCTTTTTGGGAAATTGGATAGGCCTGATATTTTGCAAAACCGTCGTACAGCACCACTCAGTAATATTGTGGCAGTTGGACAATACTGACTGACACTCACCTCCCAGAACTTGGACTGTTTGACTAGATTCACCTACAACGTATGTGTTCATACCAAATCATTTCTCAACATAACCAAAACACACTTCTCAACATACTAACAGTAACAATGGTAGACTCTGATAGACACTCCAAGATAAACGAGTTGAATTCTTTTGAATGGGGAAAAATAACACCGTTTCATCAACATAATTCGTTTTTTATAAGCAAATTTTTTCCTCATCAGGTTCAACAACTTAAGCCACTTGATCCTTCTGCATAGTACCAACTTGACAGGTAATTAATAAGTGGATCCTTCTGTGTACCAACTTGACAGGTAATTAACACTGGATCCTTCTGTGTACCAACTTCACAGATAGATCCTTCTGTGTACTCAACTCGACAGATGGATCCTTCTGTGTACCAACTTAATAGGTAATTAATAGTGGATCATTCTGTGTACCAACTTGATAGATACCGGTAGATCCTTCTGTGTACTCAACTTGATAGATAGATCCTTCTGTGTACTCAACTTGATAGATAGATCCTTCTGTGTACTCAACTTGACAGATCTTTCTGTGTAGGCCTACCAACTTGACAGGTAATTAACAGTGGATCATTCTGTGTACCAACTTGATAGGCAATTAACAGTGGCTCCTTCTGTGTACCAATTTGATAGGTAATCAACAGTGGCTCCCTGTGTACCAACTTGATAGGTAATTAACAGCGGATCATTCTGTGTACCAACGTGATAGCTACATGTAATTATAAACAGAGGATCATTCTGTGTACCAACGTGATAGCTAATTAACAGAGGATCATTCTGTGTACCAACTTGATCCTGAGAATTACCAGAGAAGAGGAGTAAAATATGATCACAAGAAATTTGCAACTGCTAGACAGATAGGATGAATACCATCCTGAGAAACTGAGGTCACTAACACTCCCTACCTGACAGGTGCGAGAGATGGATGTTTACAAGAGATTTTTGTTCGATTACAGTCAAATATAAATCAAAAACTCATCGATGACTAGACTTGGGAATCTGTATGACTCAAATATAAATCAAAAACTTGTTGATGACTAGACTTGGGAATCTGTATGACTCAAATATAAATCAAAAACTCGTCGATGACTAGACTTGGGAATCTGTGTATGACTCAAATATAAATCAAAAATTCGTCGATGCCTAGACTTAGGAATCTGTGTATGACTCAAGTATAAATCAAAAACTTGCCAAAGAATGGACTAGAATTTGTATGACTCGACTTTATAAATCAGAACTTCGTCAAGGACTACTCTGGTAGACTTCGAAATTTTGATCTCGAAATTACATTGGCTTGCAGTTACGGTAGGTATCATGAGGAATATGACATACCAAGGTTGCCAAGTTGAGCTACATCGCAACAAAACAGACTTAATATACCTAATAGAGAGATAAAAGCAACAATCACTTTGCAAAACAAATAAAAGTACGTAGTGACTTATAACTTATACAAATATTTTAAAGATGTATCAACTCCACTGACCAATCAGATACATACCCTGACATTTATCACATGATACAACTATTGCACAAACTTTAATCACATATTTTCATTTCCAATGACAATACCTGTACACACCACTTACCCACCAACTGTAGAAGTCAGTATTCCACTTGTGGTCAAGGAGTGTGTGGTCAATAAAAGTAACAGCTACACTCTACACTGCCCTGTGCTTGGTATGTAGCACATGTACATGACATAGCTGTTACTAAAATCAACCATGCCCCCACCAATCAGAAGTCGAGATACCCAGCCTTTTACCACAGGAGGACTAATTTTCTTGGTCCTCAAGGTAACTTCATGGTCATTTTCAAGAAATCTAGAGAAAATTAACAACTTCTTACCACTAATTATTGCAACGAATGATACAAAAAATCGTGATAATACTGTCAACCTGCCGGTGCGGTATAATAAATTTGATCCTTCACTGAGATCATTATTTGATGTTAACTTACTTGTGCTTGAACAATGTAATAATCGCTCGCTTATGAATTTTTGATAAGACGGACCTTTTATGTAGCGCTTATCACGGTAATACAGTCTCGAAGTGCCTTATGCTTTATTACCCCGGTATCTTAGATTTCATATATATTGCAAAAGGGTTCAAAAGAGGTTGAAACTCCTGCTTACGTTGAGCTGTGTTGCATCCCGCTATTAGTCGTTCATAAATTATGATAAAATAAGGTATCAATGGAATGTTGGCATGAACTGCGTCAACAGGACTGAGTGCAGTCCATGTAAATAAATTGTGAAAATTTGGGTTCATGCACTTTGTGCGGTCAACATTGACATTGGCAAATGGCATGTTTGACTGAGAAGTTTCAATGTTCTTTAACATTATGATGTGAGAATGGAATGTAAATATGTAAATACGGCATACGGAATGAAATTGTTGTCTTCACTTCCTTTTGAACATGATATGACCTGCTAACAATTGGTCACATAATAGTAAGATTGTTAAAGATGCACAAAAACTAATTAAGTTACAATAAAGACTGAATTATGACACTTGACTTAAAAGTTGTAAACATGAAAATTATAACGAACTTAATCATTTCGTGTTGGCAGTTCAGACCAAATGCTGATTGGTTACAAAGCATAATAAGAACTCTGATTGGGCAACATGATTTGTTAGTAGATGTACAGTGGAACCTCTCTTAGGAGACACTTCTGCCAGGAGGACACCTCTCTATTAAGGACACCAAAGTTCAGTCCAAAACTGGACATTTCTAATTGATTTTGACCTCTGTAATCAGGGCACCAACTACCAGTCCCGAAGGTGTCTTTAATAGAGAGGTTCCACTGCAGTTTGAATGGTCACTTGGCCCAAGGATTTCACTGTAGACATTTAAATTATGATGTACTGCATCCTGCTGCGTGCGCTGAGAAGCATCAACGAGGAACATGCAAACTTCTATCACCTGGAGGCGTTGTGAGCGATTCTGCCTCTTTTTTTGACATTTCGTCCCTGTTGCACTGCATCAAGGATGTCAGGAATGGGGAAAATAACAAATTATACACACAACATAAACAGCGCAAGTGACCCGATCACAAAAATCAACCATAACTTATTGCTGATGAGGTCTCAGGTTTTCATTTATCTTCTAACATCTTGCACAACATATCTAACAAGGCACTATCCTCCACACCCAAGTACACATATACTAATTTGACTAGTTGCATAATCTGAATCATCCTATTGCATCGACTAGTTCCTGTAGAATATACAATACCACTAAATGCAACTGCATTAATACCAAGTATTCTTTAAATATCAACAACACATACATAGAATTCCAATATATATACAATTCAATTGCATTAATACTCTGAGTATCACCAACAAAAACACACCTTTATCCGTTATTTTAAGATTGAAGAGCTTATCCATGTAATGAGCTGAACACATGTGGTGTTCACATGCCAGAAGCCATTTTACACGCTAAATATACCTAACTACTGTTTACATTGTGACGTTGCTGTTTCTTTTCGTTGTCGTTGCTAATGTGCATAATCCGTACATGCACAAATGCATCTGTGCATGTACCTGTACATGTGCAAATGAATGTGTGCACGTACAAATGCATTACGGTGCTTCAATCTAACTTGAGGCTAGTTGCATTTGTTCTTCTCAGGCCAAAAATTAACTTTGAGCCATGGGAATAAAAAAAATCATCTTCCCTGATGAGTTTAAATCCTATCTCTTGTAGAACGATAGACTGGTCCTCCGCCTTTGTAACACTCTGCTACCGGTACGGGTAGAGTGGAGCATTATGAGGTAGGGGACCAGTCTATAGGAATGAAATAATAACCCAATTATAGGTGCAATATTATGTCGGGTAAAAAAAAGTGAAATTATGTTCAGGCTTGTAATTCAATAGAATATTGACTAGGATTCACCCACTGCCAAAAACAGCAGGTGGGCAGAATGATTCATCGCTGTGGCTGAGCGTTTCGGTGGATTGCACATTTGTTGAAATTCTGTTTACATTTTTTGCACTATTTACAGACAGATCATCAGCGGCAAGATTTGTCTACATGTACAACTGCTTCAATATACATTTAAATGAAATTAAAAATCAACGTATACTTTTCAAATGATGCCATGGATTGATTGTTTGCATATTGTGGCCTACCAAGAAGGGAAATATACCCAGTAAGAGGGGGTTTTTGTAACGCCTCTAAGTCTGGATAATCATTTGTCCACAGCATGTCCTGAAGTGAAGTCTGGCCACATGTAACTTCGACCCAATGGAATGTGGAAGTAGGCAATATATTAGTTGGATTTTCCACCGATCTTTAATCACACGCAACTCTTGAATAACCGATCGACAGTGCGATCGGACTATACTTTGTTCCATTTCGGTTACAAATTGAAAACCAGAAATTTACGTCTCATTTCCTGACTTCCGCGTGTCATTGGGTCAAAGTTAGATGTGGCCAGACTTTACAAAGACATGCAATACATCTACGATCAATGGGCCAATATTTCCCTTCAAGGTATCGACTCCAGACTGGGATTGGTTTCCAATCACACCATTTGGACTAAATGCAGAGTTCGGCAGTGCCTCTCATCAATAATCAGGTGATTGGCTGAAAATCAGCTGATGATTGGTTAAAAAAACATTGATTTCACTTTTGTTGAATGAGAGTGACCAATCAATGCGTGTTCTTCGGCTGCTTTTCAGCCAATCATGTAATAATGGATAACAGGTGCTACCGGTCTCAGTGTTTAGTCCTACCAGTGAAATAGGAACCAATTTACTCCAGACTATGTTAATACTATGCCATTTCTCCCCGTCCATCCACTTTAGATCTCTGGGGCTGCAACATCCACAGAGTAGAACAACTTCTTGCTTCTCATACGGCTGTAGGAGTTATCAAACTTGACAATATCTGAAAAATGTAAACATTCTGATGATGCCACAACAGAGAGAGCTTAAAAAATGCTCAGTGCAGTTGGGAAATAACCTATTTAACCCCTTTACAATTAACATTTTCAACCCCTTCACAATCAACTCCCTACAGCAAGACGTCCATCAGTTGCTCAGTGCAGTGCAGCACACAAATGCAGAGTATCAATGCACATACAAGTGCGTGCGCCTGCATCTGCCAACAGGAGGCTTGACAGATCGTCTGCAATTAATGAGTGCCTTTTCAAACACGGAAGTTTGTTATCAACATTAGGTAACAACAAGTGAAACATAGACTTTTAAATTTTTTGAACCCAAGACTTACATGAGCCAACTTCACGCAATATGGCTACCCCAGTCTCAGGCACCATGTGGCTGTTGACCCTCTGTTTTGGAATAATACTCTCCATATCCTTCTCATCCTCACTGTCGGATTTTTTGCGGAAGATGCCGAATTCGATGTCATTTTTTTCAGTTCTGAATTCCCAGCTGGAAGGATAGGACATGTGCGATTACTTGGAAGGTTTTAAATTTTAAATCGGTTTTCCAAAGGTTTTTACTCTTTCTTGGGGAGCAGAGTGGCGCAGTGGCTGAGCATTGGACTCATGACCGTGATGTCTTGGGTTTGATTCTGCACCGACTTGCCACTTTTACATGTAATCTCAACTGGTCTGAAAGGGGGTGTGCTGAATCAGCCAGCTGCTCCTCAAGTTCCTCAAAAAGATTTCTGCAGAGACTGGGAACTACAATACATTTACCCGGTACACAGCACACAACTTTTTCCAATATTACATGTATATCAGTACACTGTACATGTACATACCTCATGATACTCTCTGGTTCTTTCACTTCAAATGGGAGACTAAGACTAGAATGACTCTTAATGCAGGTTTCAAGAAGTGATTTAGATGAATGCTCATGGGCTAAACCGATGTACAACGACTGTGGTATGGTCCCTCCATACTGAATCTGCAAGTAAATGTAGTAAACTAGTCTCAGAATCTTGAGAAGGATTGGAAATAGCGATCCCAGCCAGTCTAATCCTTCACCCTCAAACTGCCAAATTGGCAGTTTGAGGGTGAAGGAAGCTTCCATGACTTCCACAGCATGTCAGAGTGGTGAAAGGAACATATTGCTGCTTGTCCCATCTGAAGATCCAGGTTCAATCCCGGTCAGACCCACAGGTGTATACAGAATTTCGAGCAAGAGGGGGTCCAGGGGATCGAGGGTGGAGCCGGAGGGGAGCGCGAGGGTGGAGCCCCTCGCGTAGGAAGTCTTGTAAAATCTGCAAACTGAAGATGCCATTTCCCAGCATTTCAGCCTTGAACATATAATATATTGACTGAGTGAACCTGGTCGCATCTGCCACACCCAGCAACAGATACCTGATGGGCTTACTGATAACATAACTATAGCGGGTACTACAACTGTATCAGAGCAGATGTCCGAAGTTTCGAGAACCCGCTAAACCCTTCACCTACTTGCCCCTCTCCCTGTCATTTAGGCTCGCTTGAAGTGACCCATTCTTCATGTGATAGAGAGGGCCACACTTTGTCAGCTTAGGTTTTCTCCACACACTCCGGTTCCTCCTGCTACAGGAAAGCAGGAAGTCCACAGGCTCTATTACCTGGCCAGATTTCTTATCTGTCAATCAGGGCCAGTACTGTACAAAATTGATGTATCCTGAACGACTCACCATTGTTTTACAAGATCCATTTCCGTCAGGGTCAGTCATTGTGCCTCCATATTTCACAGGAAGTTGTTCTGCATCAATCACATTCAAGAGAGTATCTTTCCAGTCAGCTGTAGGAGAGAGAAGGACCGCACACTTATCCACTTTGTCACAGTGTGTCCTACATGTATGTCATATTTGCCACACTACTGGCATCTATGTCATTATGTAATACAATTTAGTACACGCTGCTGCTGCTGCATTATGAATGCGGCGCTAGTATGGTAGCGTCATGGACCAGAACTCTGGTCTATCATTGTGAAGAAAACGATGTCATGGACAGGAAAACCAGTCCATCGTACCAAAGTGGTCAGAGGCCAGTTTCCATGATGACAGCTTTTTCCACCACGTTTTGCGATGACCTTTGGGGTTTTCACAGCCTTTTTGGGAAATTGGATAGGCCCGATATTTTGCAAAACCGTCGTACAGCACCACTCAGTAATATTGTGGCAGTTGGACAATACTGACTGACACTCACCTCCCAGAACTTGGACTGAGCTGATCGTTGCATCAGACATGAATGTTTTAAGCATATTGAAGAGTAGGGGGAAAAGTTTGGGAGCTGAAATAAGAGCAAGGTATTTGTTTGTCGTTACGTGAATTCTTAAGTTCTGACTCACGTGACCCTTTCACGTGACTGCAGAAGCAATTTTACTATTAATCCTAAGAGTATTCCAATAAATAACTATTTTAGGGAGTTCAGGTAATTTTCAGTCTTTTTGTTCATATTTTCAAATTTGACAAATTGTACTGAGACATTGAAAGGGTTAATGCACGTAGTGTATAGCCTTTAGGGCATTTTGATTCTGAGTCAGGGAAAATGCTTGCAAGACAGCTCAAATACCGAGGCATTCCACTATTGCTGCAGATCAGCTGGCTACAGATGGCTCCTAATTTCCTAACTCTAATTTAACTTGCCTGGGGCCATTGTAATGGAAATTATATTATTCAAAATTCATTAATATATGTATCCAATATACATATACATTTAATCATAGACTGATCAAATATTAATTTCGCATCAATAGGAAATGGCTGAAGGATGATATTCTGAACTCTGCATGGTTGAATACGCAGTGACAGTGCTTAATCACGTTTGAATAAATCTGCAGGCGCTCAATTAGTTGAGCTCCTCAAAGGCTTGAGGAGAGCTGTTCACACTCGTGAAATTTGATGGTTAGTTACTTCAAGAATGCCGAGAAGCGTGGTCAATCGAGCTCCTCGGTGCAATTTTGCGGGCGCGCAACGACACGAGCGTGATTGCGCCCGTCTTACGTAAGCACTGCAGTGAACAAAATAATGATGAACATGATGACATACCGTTGACAACATAAGTCACTTTCAGTCGACCAGGGTAGTTATTTTCCAACTGAGCTGTAATCTCATTGCTGAGATCAATTCCTAGAAAAAAACGGATTTTTTTTCAGCTTTCCATATAAAATTGTATGAACAGAATATATTTTGGGTATGACACAACATCAGCTGTATATTTTAGAACTTAATGACCTTGCCTGACATGGCTTCATCCCAATGGCCAGCTGAAACACTGACCGAGACTCAGTCTGTTGCAGATTAGGCCTACATTATCTTGTAAATCGTTAAAAAGATTCCTAACCAGGTTTCCACAAGTTCTTCATGCCAAGGTTCTCAAGGTCATATATGAGAACAAACTGATGAACCGACTTCCCCAACTGAAAAAGTGCAATTTACAAGTTATATATCATTAAACTAAATCACTTGTTCAAAATGTACATACTGATTCACCAGACAGGGTTCATTTTAATACTTACATTACCGGTACATGAATTAATCATCACATTTATATCAGTTGTATTTAAATTTCGAAGAGGGCAGAAGCCAAAGTATTATTGGCCCTGTTAAGTATGGAAGAGGCCAGTTCAACTACTGGTACTCATGTTCCTCAATTAGATGAGGTAGTTTACATGCCTTGCTTGCAAAGGCACCATGGCTTACTGTCCAATGTGACGGACATGATTAATCCCATATATGGGCCAGGCTGGATTCGAACCTGGAATTACCGTTATTTCTGATCAACCAGAGAGCAGCCTACATGTACTGGTAGTCAATTTGTTTCTTGAGCCATAAGGACTAACTCACCCTCTTTGTCTGTTCAACAAACACTTCCGATAGCTTTTCCATTATCTGACATTCATACTTCATGATGTCTGACTTCTTTGCTGATTTCAGCAAGCCTGAAATTGAATAAACTTCAGAAATGCACATGCTTGAAGAACTGGGACCTGTTTCATAAACGCTAAAGGCACCTCATTAACTAATAATACTTGAATATGCTCGTTCTGGACTTGTGTCAATATCCAGTTTATTCCTTAGAGCATAAGCAAGTTTTATTAGTTAATGAAGTGCCTTTAGCGTTTATGAAACAGGCCCCTGGGCTTTAACAGACTTTATCCTACGATTGCTTTCATTTCATGCATCGGCAGACCTCTTGTTTGTATTTTCTCAAATATTCTGATACCTACATGGTCAAGTTAATTGATTGTTAACTGACGTATTTGATGGAAGGGTCCTCAGTTTATAGGTCAGCAGGGTGGAGAAACAAACCTCGTGAATCCAGGCATGCCCATGGGTCAATTACCACTGGCCGCCCCTCCTTGTCAAAGCCACTGACCCCACCAGTGTAGTAATTCTCAAGGACTTCTGGGGGTTTGAAATCTTCCAAGATGGTGTCAGCTCCCATTTGTTTCCTCCATTCCAAACTCTTCTTCAACATTGCGACTGCGGCAGGGATATCATAACCCCTGGCTGTCAAATATACAGTCATACTATGGTCAGATACAGTTATCATTTGAAGCCCATATTGCAGTTCATTGTGAAAGTGTTAAAGGTTAACGAAGAATAATATGACCCATTCATAAGAAAGTGACATAATTATTTTTATAGCACAAGTTGAATACCACATTAATTGTATTGGGCATTACTTGACACAAGCTCTTAGAGAATGCACAAAAAGAATATAATTTTCTCCATATGGAGGGACACTAACCTTCAAGCCATGACAACATGTACTTCTCATCTTCCAACTTTTCATCCGAAACGATATCCTTCACTTGTTCACGGAACTGAAAAGAGGATACAGGCTGGACAATCCTTTACTACCAGCTACAGCAATTGGGCGTTGATTAAATCGTTAGTTTCTAACGTGTAGCAAGCGATTTACGTGTAAAAAATCCCGCAGAGCCAACGTCATGACGTTTTCAAATTGTAATCGTAAATGTAAAACGTAAGCTTGCAAAACCTCCTATTAACTTAACTTCACCAACAATCAATGAGGAGATGGGGGCAATGACCCCAACTGCAGCTTAGCATACATGTGGGTTCACTTTACACGGAGAACCATTTCGTCCTCACCTTTTGCAAAGCATCAGCTTGTGTAATTGCTTCTTCTTCTGTAGAATTCATTCTCAACATATCAGTCACTGCAGGTCTTGACATGAACAACTGTTCATCTGCCTCGTACAGTCTTAATGCCGCCAGGTTTTCAGGATCTAAATAACAGTTTTATACAGATTATCATGAAAGTAAACAGGATTTATCCTACATTTATTCATGTGAATAAAATATAGGCCTAGAAGAATGAATCAGTGACGCATAGAATTATCAGAGAGTTGTGAGAGAACTTGGAATTTTGGCGAATAAATGATGTCAAAAGGTACATGTAGGCCGAGGCAGGCAGTCTAGGTACTGTACACCGGTAACTGGTGATTTCGGCCCGGTGATTTAGGCCCCAGTTCAGTTGGTGCTAAATTACCAACCATGCATGCCCGCCTAGGCCCCTAAGTCCCAGTGATTTTGGCATGTCAGTTAGTTTTGCTGGTTACTATGAGGCCTATTATTAGACTACGTCGTAGAATTAGAATTAAAATTTTTATAAGACAAACATTGGTTTTTAGTTTGATAGATATTAACGATATGAACATGATCATATGATCATGGAAGATGTACATTTTTGCCATGGGTGATGCGTAACTTGTCTGAATAAACTACATTTTTACGATGAGACAATCAAAATTGTTTATTTTTTTCAAAGGCCTGGGCACAAGTAGGCCCCCTATTATGCCTGATGGTGAATTATGGTCGGGCCGAAATCACCGGGCCGAAATCACCGTGGGCCGAAATCACATGAAATCCTGTACACCTAGGCCTACTACCACGGCAAAGGACCTGGGCCACGGCACCACGATGATGATGATAATGGCCATGCCTACTACTAGCCTACTGTACTTAACTTGTAGTCTGTTGGCCTAGTACGGTACTGTCTTAGTCTTACTTTACTTAACAATAGAATGACAAAAATTGACAACAAATCAAATTTATGTTCACAATCACATGCACAATGAGTTCTTTTTCAGCACACGACATGAAGTACCAGGTCATGAGGTACACTAAAAGAAATGAACCTGATACTGACATGTGACTGTCACAGTCAGGTGCACCATGACAGGTCAATCTAGGCCTAGCTATGGACCGGTCGTACTAAATACTGCCCGGTACTCCGGTACTGCCCGGTACCGCCCGGCGCCAATTAATCCACTGCCCGGTAGCTATGTTGCTGGTTTTAGTCTTAATGCCGCCAGGTTTTCAGGATCTAAATAACAGTTTTATACAGATTATCATGAAAGTAAACAGGATTTATCCTACATTTATTCATGCGAATAAAATATAGGCCTAGAAGAATGAATCAGTGACGCATAGAATGATCAGAGAGTTGCGAGAGAACTTGGAATTTTGGCGAATAAATGATGCCAAAAGGTACATGTAGGCCGAGGCACGCAGTCTAGGTACTGTACACTAGGCCTACTACCACGGCAAAGGACCTGGGCCACGGCACCACGATGATGATGATGGCGATGGCCATGCCTACTACTAGCCTACTGTACTTGTAGTCTGTTGGCCTACATGTAGTATACTGTCTTAGTCTTACTTTACTTAAAGGAGTTAGACGCCGAAGTTGTAAACAAGCTGGTTTGTTTACAAATATGGTCGGCAAACTAGTTTTATTCCTTCGTGCAGGTGGCAGCACCCGTGATCGTTAGACTGGTTCCCGGTCCGATGCAACTCACTCACGATATTCACGTCAGTACATATCACCGACAATAGGTGGCAGCACCGCAGGCGTCCGTGGATAGAGAACCAGTGAGTGAGTGTTTACAACTTCGGCGTCTAACTCCTTTAACAATAGAATGACAAAAATTGACAACAAATTAAATTTATGTTCACAATCACATGCACAATTTCTTTTTCAGCACACGACATGAAGTACCAGGTCATGAGGTACACTAAAAGAAATGAACCTGATACTGACATGTGACTGTCACAGTCAGGTGCACCATGACAGGTCAATCTAGCTATGGACTGCCCACGCACCACATGCTGAGCTCATGCACTGCACATGCATGAGCACTGTACAAAACAGATGCAGACGGACAAGTTCAAAGTCGGTAATGTTTGCACAATCATGACAATTAGAAACGATAAAAGACAACGATGAAAACGACCTACACTCGAACACACAACGAAGGATAAAGTGAATGACCTTTTCGATCTAAAATGATCAAAATTATCACGAAATTGGGTCAATTAGTCAATAAAGTGAAGGCATTTTGACACGTCCGATAAAAATCTGCACAAGTCGCGGTGAGCTACAGAGATGACGTACCATGCAAGCTAGACTGGTTCGTATCTTTGCCGCTCACTCCCGCGGCGCCACTGTCCGTTGAAGGAGCGCCACGGGAGTGTAGCGGCAAATAATGGAACCTAACCAGTCCACGTTCAACCTCGATTGCAGGTACTTCGGGTATCTGCCAGTGCCAGTCTCATTAGGCCACTTAAAATTAATTTCTTGTTTTACATCAGCGACCGGGTCTATTTTTGGCGCCGACCCAAAAAAATTTATATTTTGTATTTTTCCAAAATCGGCAAAATTTCTGCTCTCCAACAACGCCAATAACCATTACGAATTACGAATTACGAATTACGAAATTTTATTCACTCAAACCACTATTTGCGGTACATCGAGGAATATACATATAATAGTTTATAAAACAAGACTAGTAAAATACTTTAAAACATTTAGCACACTTAAATGACTAGATAAAATTAATCCTTTTAGGCAACACAGGACCAATGTCCCACAAGCTACTGGAGGACGACTAACACAGGACCAATGTCCCACAAGCTACTGGAGGACGACTTTCAGTTATGAACAACCACCCTACTGCTTTTACATAACTTCAGACCATAATATACATATTTACCCAATCTATAAATAACATCATTGTTATCAGCACTCATCAGTTGTTCCATCTTTAGCAGATTTGGCCTTATCCTAAAGTAATCAGGGATATACTGAATTCTGTAATCAGACATATGTCCACATTCAAACAAAAAGTGGTATTCATCTCCAACAAGACCACTGTTACAGAGATCACAGATCCTCTCATTTCTGGCCATCTCATATTTCCATTTATTAACAGCTAACTTCATTGAGCCATATCTAAACTCTAATAGGGCAAATTTCAGATAGTCCGGAAGTACTGTTAGATACTTTTCAAAACATATACCTCTCTTAAAAACCCTGTAACTAACAAAGGCTTCTTCATTAATTTTAACAGACCAGTCTTGATAGAATTGATCAGTCAAAACACTTTTAACCTGCTGGCCAGTAATCCCATCAGGGAGAGGGGATTGATTTAACCATACATAATTAAGCCCACAGCTTTGTAAAATTTCACAAATTGATTTAAGCCAACCTGAGGTATACTTATCAGTACTATGCAGATGGAATAATATCCGATACATAATGTAGTTCAACTTTGTTGCTTTACCTAGGAGGATTTTTGACCAGTAGTTGACCATTCTCACCTTGACCAAAATTTCGAGTGGGGCTCTTCCAAGTTCACCATATACAACTGTATTGCGGGTATATTTACACGTTCTGGTAATGAGTTTACAAAACTTGGTATGTAACCGCTCAATGATGTCAATATTTTCAAATCCCCATACTTCCGAGCCATACAACAAAACTGGTACTACACATGTATCAAAGAGCTTCAGCATAG
>NMRB01001010.1:37005-112404 GCA_002633025.1 Notospermus geniculatus | reverse complement strand
ATCTTAATAGTGTAGTTAAATTAGAACGTTTTGAAAATATGCATCCTTTATTAATATTTCCTGAATTTGTCATTATCACAGCTTCCAACTTTCAACTTCAATTCTGTTCATCAGTCTGTCGTCATTCCCCACACATCACGCACCCTAACACAGCGAATATCCCACATTTCCTATGACAGTCCTACTGCACAGCTAATCAATTAATCCACACTCTGTTACACTTTATTTACCTCATAACAGCACACTGATGAACAAAACTGATGTTGCACACTTTCTTTTACCATCAAACCATGTCATTTCTTTTGATTTAATACCACAGCATAAACCAACTACCTTGAATAAACTCACTGAACAAAACACTCCTTTCTGTCTTAGGCCTAGTTCACACTGGCGGTGCGGTGCGATGCGAATTTTTTCTGTTTAAAGCCTATAGCTGTACACATTTGCGGTGTGACGCAATGCAGTAAGAAACGGTAGGACACAACAAGCGATTTCCACCGCCCGCGATAGCTCCTGCAGTATTTTTCAGCATCAAATCGCCTGCCGCATGAGTTTCACTGCGGCCATCATTTTCAAGGACATTTCTGGCACAATTTGAATCACCACCGTACGCAACTGTGTCGTGCCCGCCATGTCAAAACTGACCTACTTGGCCACAATTTCAATGCACTGCACTGCGCCACCAGTGTGAATAAGGCTTTAGAATACGGTAAACGTCCTGCTCTCTCCAACAGACAACCCCATCTGTTTCATACACATAGCACCAGAGACGTTTACAACGTGGGCCTGCATAAACAGACACAGTCCCTTCACCTGAGACCACGGCCACAACCACGGCCACAACCACTCCTGAATTTAGATGATTTGACCTTATCCCCTTCATCTTTTATCCAATTCCTGTCCCGCTACATATTTTCAAGGAAACCATATCAAAAGTAACTTGTGTGAATTTGAGGTGAGCTTGAATATCAATCTCTTCATTTTTATCTAAAATTTTCTGACTGTACAATGAAGGTAATGTCAAGTCCATCACCCAGTAGTCATTGAGTATGAAAACGATTACATTTGAACGATCATTGCATAAAATCAGACAATGCAGGCAGTCTATGTACAGGTTCATTTTGGTCCCAAGTTGCCACCCATGGAAATATCGCATAGACAGACCAGGTAGTTCATAATCATCTATAAGTGAAGTTTATGTACAGTGAATTCCTAATGGGTGAATTAGAATATAAACGGGGCCTAAATTCTGTAACAATTTGATGAATGTACAGTGCATTGCATTTTGCATTAAATGTGCACTACATACATAAATGTGTAGTCTTGTCGGCTGGACACAGTCAGAATTCAAAATTTATCCTTGCTACATGTACTTATTGAACAATCGAAAGTTCATATTGCCACAACTTTGGACTACCTTCTCTCAACCAAGTGGAGCGTGAAGGCATAATAGCGAGGTTGCGCACTTTTCCGACTCCAGCTCCGACTTCAACTACCAGAATGAATTGCAGTCCACTGTAGACATCCTTGATAAAAACGATTTGATAGACGTTTGCAAATCGTAAAATGCCGTAACTTTTTGGCAGAATAATTTTGACCTGTAATCGGAAGTGCACATACATCGCAAATATTATAGTCGTGTTTCAAGTCGTAACGACTAGGCTCACGACTTCAACGACTTCAATATTCACTATTTATCCGCACTTCCCATTTATGAGGCCAAATTTTTCTGCCTTCAAGTTATGGTGTTTGACGAAATGAAAACGTCTATCAAATCGTTTTTATCAAGGATGTCCACAGCGCACTGCAGTTCATTCTCGTAGTTGAAGTCGGAGTCGGAAAGGTGCGCAACCTCGCTAATGACCAGAGGCCTTGATATTTCAAAATGCCTTGGTACAGTCAAAATGGTACTCGAAGCAAACTGATGAATGAAGTACTTCGTGTTAATCTGTGTCACTGACCCACTCAAACAATCACAAACATGTAGCATAATACTGTCTTGATAGAATACTGCCAGGAAAAAGAGTCATCAGACAGTACGACAGTAAGTGATACATACCCGGTAACTGGCCAACCAATTCCAGGCGAACACCAAACCCCCAGTTTTTCAATACAATAGTTTACATTTCTGCACACATGAAAATGTTACAAAGAAGCAGCACACATTATAGCTAAAAGCAACAATAACTGAACACAAATCATTAAAATATTGATACAATATTGATACTAGCATAAGATATGTATTGGTTAATACAGAAGAAGAAATGGTCAATAACATACGTAAGAGGACTTCATAACTACAGGGCCTACTGAATATAATCACAAACCAAAAATCTCCATCCAACATCCGTGTGTTCAAAATTCAGGGAAAAGTTTTATGAAGAAGATTTCAAGCAGAGGAAGGGTACGATAGTGCTTGATGCTTGGAATCATGAAGAAGGACCAGAATACGAAGTGAAATTTACTTGAGGAAGACTTTTGTGTTGTCATTTTCTTATCGGATGACTTACACCATGTATATGTACGCGGGCTACTAGAGTTCCAAATATATCATTACTGCAACATAACATGTACAATCCAGTGATATGGGTTAAAAGCAATAAATAAGTCGAGTATCATTTAATTAGGTGTACTAGTGACTATACCAAATATTTTCCTTTCTTTTAAATTACTGCTTACAATTCTACAGAATAGTGTTAAAACTAGTTCAGGCCCAGCCCTCGATGTTCAAAATGTGTGGTGTGGGAGAGATATTCCAACTTGTTATGATACATGCAATGGTATGTCCTCAACAAAACATGGCAGTAAATGCCGAAAAAAATTATACACAGTGTCAAACACTTCTAGCAAGACTTTTTACCAGATTCACAGGATCGGACTTGTTTGGGAGAGCATGGCTGTCCACAATGTTCCGCACCCTTCTTTCAGCCAAATTTTCCTACAGTTATACTCAGCTGCTCCAAAGACCCAGCTGTCAGTAAGGCACAGTCACAACAGAAACCATACCATCCAAGTCAAACAAAGCACACGTTTGAGGGAGTCTGGGCACATTACTTCATACTGAACGACCGTCGACTGTGTCATCTTTTTCCGACTCCTCTTCCATATATCAGGAGCAGGCACGACAGCTTGTTTATTTTACACTAATGCACCATACAACGAATAAAGCAAGGACGTACAGAACTCCAGCCGGAGGTGCCTTTTTGCGCCGAAACAAGAGACAAATAAAGTTGCACAGAGTCCATAGCTTCAAATATCCAAAAGCATAAAGTTTAAACTTTATACATTTCTGGTGATCACTTCATATCCACTAACGTATGAATGCAGCATTGCTGTCTTTTTACAGGATATAGGCTTCAATGACAATTGCAATGTATACCTGAGTAATAACGGTAAGTAACTCATCTTCCCCGAGTCCAGCAGATGGCATCTTCTGTTAAGTTCTCTCGCATCCCGTGGAACCAATTTGAAAATATTTGAAGAAAGGTTGATCCCATCAACCATCTGAAGAATGTTTCTTCAAATTTCTTCCAATTCATTCCCAAAGATTTTGATAACTTCAGCAGAAGATACGGCCTACTAAAGCCTCGGGGCAGACGAGTTAAGAAAGAGAATTAATCCCGTCAATGAAACATTCTCTTTTGTATATTTTGTTATCTAGATTAAGTATCTGAGACCATTTTTTGTACCTAGTAGTCATCTATTCATCTCAAACACCAAGCGTTCTCTTTAGCACTCATTAGAAAGTTCGTCAGCTCAAGCCACTGCCACTACATCACGACCATATTATTGCCATCCTTTCAAAGGTCATTACAGAGAACTTTGATACAGAGATACCAACCAGCACATGTTTCATCCTAAAGTCTACAAGTATACAAAATAGTTACATGTGCGCAAGATCCAGTACAACCAGTGCACTGCACAGAAAAATGGCCATATTGTCTTTAGCATCAATAAATGCACCTGCAATTCAGAAACACACCTAAGGAGATGCAGCCGGGCTTGGACTGAAACTCCCACTTGCGCTGTCATACGAGTGACCATCACTGGCAGCTGTGTCTGTCTTGTTGGCTCCTTTCCGAAGCATGGTTGGTACGAAGTTTGGATGACGCCTGGCGTGTTTGTTCAGGTGATCACTCCTCATGAACCGTTTGTCGCAAATTGGACAGCAGAATTTCTTCTCTCCTGAAGTAAAAACAGACTTTAATACAGTATACTTGAAATTGAAACGAGACTGTTCTTATTACTGTTAGCATGATA
The DNA here is from genome assembly GCA_002633025.1 of Notospermus geniculatus. Taxonomy (NCBI): domain Eukaryota; kingdom Metazoa; phylum Nemertea; class Pilidiophora; order Heteronemertea; family Lineidae; genus Notospermus; species Notospermus geniculatus. The sequence continues at coordinate 108,144 of NMRB01001010.1, read as the reverse complement.
CCCAGCACATACATTTACTCTCAGGATGCATGTGGCCAGAGGATGGCATAGGGGTAAAAAATATAATGCCACCCACTTAAGGACGTTCTTTACATTCCCTGTGAAAATGGTGCCATTTCGATCAGAAACCATGGAGGAGTTAGCGGTCGAACTTAAAGTGCCACCGTCAATTATAGTATAGATTGCACAAGCACCTTTGTGGGCATTGAATTTAGAACTTCAGTCAGGCATACATGTACATGTACCACTAAGCTCTTTGCATACAGGTGCAAAAATTGAAGAGAATGATACCTGTGTGTGTCCTGTAGTGTCTTGCCAACTCATCAGATCTTGCAAACCTCTTCTCACAATTCTGCCATGTGCAGGGGAATGGCCTTTCACCTGAAAAACAAGCAGACCATTTTATATGGAGTCACTTGCATTGCATCTTTCTTGTAGGCCTGCATATGCAGTATGTTTTGCGATTTTTTAGAAGCCTACATCATTTGGTGATAGCTCACCTGTTGTAGACAGGTGAGCCATAAAGTTAATTTCAGCATCCCCAATGAGACACTGTGACTTTTATAGGTGTCTCCAAGCAAGCAAGCCTCTACTAAACTGTATCAGTAACATGCAAATGAATTGCTGGTTTAAATTACAACTGGTGAACTCCCAAGCACGTTGCCTTTCAAAACTCTTCAGCACTGAAGTTCTTTTATTTCTCCATTGACCTCCATCTTTGTGAGCACAGCAACAGGCTAACAAAGCACTGCAGCACAACACCCCGACTGGAGAGTCCTCCATTAACTGTGTCACAGCCATCACTGATGTCAGTTGATATTCAAGAACCAGCTGCCTACACCTCAAGGATGTCTTTGTTTGAGTGGGGAAGTGTGCCACAAGACATGCAAGAATCTGCCTCCCACGTGTGGTCCAGAAAAAGAACAGATTGGACTGGTAGTTTGAGGCAAGGTGGGGTTCCAACTGGCTGGCCAAACAAAGGAATAAATAATTCTCGGGATAATTCTACTTCTTTGTTGAATTGTTGATGGCATTTTCCAGTGTTCCCAATCCCACTAAGCAAATTCTTTAGACCATGCAGAGAATACAATGTAGATTGAAAATGAAATCTTCACTATTTTCACCAGTGACCTCCTTTGGCTGGTGTTTTTTTATCAGGTTGCTACATGTACATGTTTTTTGCCACGTTGCTACATGTTTTTTACTTTCTGATGTTTACCTCAAGCTGGAGCCAGCAAAGGGTTAATGGTCATGTTAAAAATTTCCACACAAAGAAAGATGTAAACTTGCTCTGCAGCCAACTCAACAGAAATGATACAACATTCTATAACGTTCTATTCCAAACTAAACATAACACACGCGGACATCAATAACACATGCTTACCACCACACCCAGCCATTCCGTGTTAGAAAAGTGGGTGTGGCACTTTTAACAGATCACAGTTTGGTCGAAGGGAGAGACGACACCGACTGTAAGTACGGGAGTCGCCTATCATAGATTTTATGTACAGGCATGACAGACTGCTTCACATTCAATGGCAATGGAAATGCTGAACACCTGGTACACCCACCATACCGAAATACCATAGGCCTACAGTGTATGTAATTTTCAGGCTTTTTACAAGTAGATATCCAATCTCCCTCACCCTACTGTACATATCGGCCAGCTGGAAGGAGATTATAAAATGCTCAATTCCATGGTCACTTAATATTCATACGACCTCCGTAATCAGGACACTTCAAAGAGTCCCAATGATACTTGGGGAGGTTCCACTAATACTTGCGGCCATTTGATATTAATTACAAAACATTTGTAAATCTGTGGTTGTAATTAATTGGTGTACTTTATAATAACCTGAAATCACTGGAAACTAAAGACAGTGTCCGACATGTAGGTGGGTGTGGCACATTCCTGATCAACACTGCATTTTTAGTGTTAAAAGTGTTAGGCCTCATTCATTCATGTCACTCGATGAGGATTGGAGGTAGGCCTATGGAGACTTTACTTAGCCTGTCAGAGGCAGGAGGGGAAGTTAAGTATGGTATGGTAGCAGGAGTACCTACAGAAGCTGGTGGGTTAATTCTAGAGTCAGTGGGCTGTAATCTGAAGACCATGCGGGGGTCAGTGATACAACCCTTACCCTGCGGCATGAATACCGGGTATACGTTGCTCTGTTCCACCCCTACCTTGACCCAATACCCAAGGCCTGCACATACACAACCCCTGGATCAGCCAGGACTAGACTAAATGCAGGCCTAGGCCCAAGAATAGAAAAACATGAATTCGATGATCGGTGAGTGTGATGTGGATGGAAATTCTTCAAAGGGTACTTTACCAGTATGAGTTCTGAGATGTGCTTTGAGGTGTGAACTTTTCCCATAAATCTTTTCACAGCCAAGGTACGGGCAGCGATGCTCTTTCTTTTGCTGAGCCGGAAAGATCGATTTGTCATCTTCATTGTCGACAATTTCACGTGGCTTCCTTCGCTGGGGGGTTTCACGTTTCTTTTTTGGTTTCCCCATTTGCATCATCTGAATTCCTTCAGAGTTACCATTCGATTGCGGGTCAAACATTTCAAAATCCTGTGACACTGGCTCCTGTTTTACTTTGTTTAAGTCAGTTAATATTCTCGCCACCATAAACAGGGAGTTTGAACTGTCGCTTAGGTTAACTGGGTCACAAACAGAAACACATCCTTTGTCCTCCAATTTTCTTGGTATGAATTCCGTCACATTTGTTTGGGCTGTTGACATCGCTAGAAGGCACTCAGCGGCGAATGTGGTGTCGTAATCATGGTCTTCGCCTTTGGTAAGGGTCATACTTGGGTTACCCGCAGCTGTTTTTGCCTGAAATCGACAAAAGAATCAGCACAATACGTTTTTATTGGGATGGAAAAGATGTTCTCTGAATGATGTGTGTGCATCGTGCATCATAATAGAATGTACAGCAGCATGCACGTAGTGAGGCATGCGCAATACACTCGAGAATTCACAACAAAGACCATCAAATAAAACCATTTATCGAACAAACTGGAAGTACGATTTCCACACAAATCAGTTGAAACGTTCACTGACACTTATTTTACCTTTCTGACGTTTCTTGAAACGAGGAGACGCACAAAAATCCAGTTATTTCATTCAGAATCGACGATCGAATACAACCCAGATGACCCCCGTTCCTCGTGCTGCGAAGTGGGCGTGCCGTTCCTGCGCAAATGAGATGCATGACGTCATTTTGATTCACCTCTACGATTGGCTACTTTTGACCTTTGCCTGAGGATAAGTTGGCAAAAGTCTAAAAATAGTAACATCAATGTTTATGTTTACATGTGGCTGGGCAACCCCGGCATACTGGCCATGTGACCACAGGCGCATGTGATGTGACCCACATGACCCATGAGAGGTGCCCCGGATGGCATGGATGGGGGGGATGACTGCCAAAACTTCCGCCTTCACGACTGGCCGATCGCCCCCAAATGCAGTAAGCATGACTGATTAGGCCTACTCTGTTTGCATGGTTATGCTGTTGTGCAGCTTGCTGATCCACAAAAATTGCATGCAGCAAGGCGGCCAGTCTGCATGGCTCAGTGACAGTGCATGTATGTGATGATGTGCACTGTGACAGTGCACAGTGCCCGGCCCATGGTGCCTACCACATTCCAGGACAGTGTAGCTGTAGGCTATTAGGCCTAGGGCCTATAGGCCTAGTGTGGGAATGGTGGGCAGAGTGGGGGTGTCTATCTGTGTGAACGCTGATTTAGTAGCCTAGCTCCCCTGGTGTCCTGTACCGGTACTGTAAACATGGTAAATGGAATATCATTGCAAAATCAACTGAAGGGGGTGGTGAATAGGCCTATTCAAAATAATTTTTAGGGGTAGGCCTAGGCCATGATAAATTGATATGAGGCCTAGGCCTAGGGGCCATGCCCGCCCATGTGAAGGTCTAGGCCAATTACTCGAGTGAGGAGGGGGCGCATGGGGGGCATTCACTAACAACAGCAGCAGAGGTGTCCACGAGTCCCTGTGCGAACGAGAGAGTGCCTTATGTTACACCCCTATCCCAGGAGTGTTACTGTTGTCTGGATCTGAAGCTGAAGTCAACATGTTGATATGCTTACAATTACCAGTCAATGATGTTTGATAAATTGATGATGGTGACATTTTTATTCTCAGATTTCCTTGATTCTTCCAGGTGCAGACTACTTGATTTGAATCCTCAGAGCCTACGATCTTCAAGAAAGAATTAAAAGGGCCAATGACTTGGTCTTCTTTAAATTCCAGTACTCTGTCTATCAGCTGAGGGTGCGATCAGGTCAGGCATCCATCCTAGCTGTGAACTGTGCAGTAGTTTCAAATATAGTGGGACAGACCATTTGAATTCGACAAGAGACTCTTTGGCATACTGCTACAGCTTATGTGCAGGTCCTGACGATAAGGTTTCAAAGATACTGCACCTTTTAAAATGGGGGCCGTATCGTCAATGGACCAAAACCCCATGAATATTGGGATGAGTGCTAACCCTACCTACATGAGTGCTTACAACAGAGAAGATTCTCAAAGCATGTTAGAGAGGGAGAAACAACAAGAAGCAAGAAGGCAAAGTTATTCTACAGAACAACCTGTAGGAGGAATTAATTCTAGTAGTAGGCCTAGTACCGGTACTGCTAGTACTATCACTGACCCATTCATTGTGGATCCATTTATAAAAGGCCAAGGAGGTGTAAGCCACTTGCCTGATGACCTTGATATGTCCGACACCTCGACTGGATCGGACTCCTCGGGGAAAGACAAGAGGAAGCTCAGCATTCCATCTGAAACACCAACCTCACAGACAACACACTCTCCAAGCAAGGAACAAGACCGTGAAAATTCTGTTAAACGAGACTCCATTGGCTCAACTGATGATTTTCCTGCTGGCAGTTGTAGGCCAAGTAGGCCTACTGAAAGTGACACACATAAGTCTTTGTTTCCAATGAGTTCATCTCAACCATCAGATTATGCCGATAGAGCCTTATTAACACCAATGGCTTCTCCACCAGGTCCATATTCAACACCTACGGAACGATCATCAGTGTCACCTTCTTCTGCGGATGCATCTGGTTTTGGCGACATGAATGGTAATGAGTCGTGGGGTGCTGGTGGCTCTGCTGGACTTGCACCCATTTTTAGTGGTCAGTCATCTGCATATGCAACTCCGGGACTGAGTACGATCCCAGAATCCCAGGCAGTGTTAGAGACACCGCCTCCATCAGCACCCCCTCCTGCTCCTCCTCCGCTTCCTTCTGATTACCTGGTGAGGAGGCAGTGGTCTTTAGTCCACAAGGAAAGTAAAGATTTGATTCAGACGTCGGCTATACTTTCCTCTAAGCTGGATGAGAACTGGGAGAAAGTGAAGCATGGATTCACAAAGATTATCCACTTGATTGATAAAACTAGAAAGGAGTCAAGCTTTAGAAAACTGTGCGATGATCTGGATGATAAGCTTAACAACCCTTACTTCAGGTACAGCCATAAGGATGAGCGGAAGAGGATGGGAAACTATTTGGCAACAGAGACGGAGTTTGCATCAGTAGTGTGCAGATTTTACTTTGATCTTATGAAGGCAAAAAACTATGAGAATTATGTGCGGAACTCTCTTGAATCTTCCACTGACATGATGCTTCAGATTATCAGGAATTTCATGTGGAATTTCACAGATATGAGCACGAAGTTGGCGAGGAAGTTTGCAGACCAGGGGATTATTGCAAGTCTGCTTAGTGACGTAAAGATCATGACAGAGGAGGTCTTGGACATGGATGCAAAGGTATGAAACAGAGAATTCCATTGTGTGGATCAGGAGGTGGGCAGGGTTCTCCACAGGGTTTGAAACAAACCGGGCGATGGTGACGTCACACGGTTACTGATATCAGAAGCCGCTGCTGCACGCACGTCCTCAGGGGGGTCCGAAGGCCTCCCCCAGAAAAATTTGCATAGAAGCCCTGAAATGCGATTTCCTGGCATTTCAGAACACGAACCTACTAGCTGCTGTCGGTGCTTGGAAAACCTCAGTGTTATTTAAAGTGAATAATTTTGACCAGGCGGCAATTTTTTTAGACCGGGTGGCGGATTTTTAGACCGGGCGCTGTGATCAACCCTGCGTTTTAGAATGGGCGCGGCGCCCATTCTGTTACACTATTGGAGAACGCTGGTGGGGTATACCCTGATGACAGAGATAATCTGTAAATCTGAATGAAAGAGTGCCTTTGTGGCTGACGGTATCTTGGGGTGCAGTCTACTTCTCAACATGCCACTAGTCCTCTCAATCAACGTATACACTACTTACGATGATGATCCCACCAGTTTTGTAGGTGTAACTCCAAGATCCAAGTATCACACTGTACATGTGCCTGCTGCATGAATAGCAGACTTGAATGGTAATGTCAGAAGAGTAATTGATCAACTGTTTCATTGCAGGGGAAGAAAGCTGACAATCACCCCATATATTCTGCATTTGGGGTGCTTCACAACTGTGCCAAGGCCCCTAATGTCAAGATCATCTACAGCGAAAGCAATGGCATGGACATCATTTTTCCCTACATAAAGTGCAAGAATGAAGGTAAAACCATCTGTTGAAAGTTTGTATACCTAAACATTCGGGCCGTATTCAAAAAGAGTGTTTTAAGACTTAGACGCGTGTAACTTCGTCAAATGCATGGTGGAAGTGTGTGCATTTAGTGAAGTTAAACGCATGTCTTAATCGCGCGATGATCACCCTTTTTGAGTACAGCCCCCCATGTCTAATTCACAATATCTCACTGAAGAAATGTTCAGTATGTACCATTGTACTGGTGTATGCAAGTTCATGCAGAGGAGTGAGACCAAAGCCTAAGCTCTACTATGGGGGGATGCTAGCTTGTAGTGAAAGACAACTTCATTAACTTTCATTTCAGCAATTAAAGCAATGGCTGTGATGATCCTGTCTTACATCATCGACGAAGAAAAAAATGACCTCCTCCTTGCTGATAATGAAGTCTTCGACTTCACCATCTTTACCTTGAAACGGGCCTTGAATTCTGCCGACAAAAGAGCCGATGGCTTCTCCTGTTTGGAACTGACTGAAGCATTGACAGGTATATCCAGTTCTCAATTATTGTATGTCTCATTTCGGAGCAAGTGAGAACTATAGCCTGCAGGTGATATCGCAAGTGACCGCAGATTAGGGATATCGGTTTTGGTATTGTTTGATATTGGGCAGGCATCGCTGGTGAGAAGAATCCACGCATCGCTGTCCAGCATGCACCTGCCATCAACAGCCGATTTTTCTTGGTGGCGAGCAGATCGTTTGCAATATCATCTGCTGCCCGCTTATTGGGCGATGTAATCATTAAGATTTTCATGCCTACCAGTACATGCTCCACTTTTGGCCCTCCTGTATTGGTCACGTAGTATTTTTGGAAGCAAACTACCTTAACTGGTACTGGTACATGTATTAGAAAAGTCTGTCATTATAATCCCTGATTGTCCTGAATTCTCTTTACATCTACACGTACATGTATACTGCAGGCATGGCCAAGAATGACAAGAATAAAATCCTGATTGTCAAAAGAGGCGGTTTAAAACCACTTACTCGCTTACTTGAATCTGGTGATGAGGATGAACAGGCAGCTGCAGCTGAAGCTATCTGGACACTGGCTTTCAAGGAGAAAAACAAGGAAAAAATAAAGGTAAGCTTTACGTCCACCTTTGACTGATCAAGATATGGAGTTTAGGGGGGGCAGTTGCCCCCCACAGCCAACCAAAAAACATGATTTTCATCCGAATTTTGGGCAAAATAAGGTCATCTGCCCCACCCCAGAGAGGCTTTTGCCCCCCCCCCTCGGACCAAAAAGCTAAAAGTGGCCCTGTTACAGTGTCGGGTAGCTGCGATCCTGCTGTATTTCGATGGTTTGATTATGTTTTCAGGAAGACCCAAATATTGTACCACTTCTGCAGAATCTGACAAAAAGTCGCAACCGCCATCTTAGGAAACGCTGTGAGGGGGCATTATGGGAAATCCAAGGCAAAGGTGCCACAAAATTTGCAGGTCACGGTAAGTTGGCCCCTGCTGCAGCTCTGCTCTGCTCAGAATTTTACATCAAGCAATGAATCTGAGATAATGATTTGAATATTATATATGGGCTGGCTCGTCATTCCAGATAATGGATGATATCAGAGCCAGAATCTCAGTGTTCATCCTTGTTCTGTGAAGCACATAGAAAAAGAGTGACGTGATCAACTGCTAAAGTTCTTTCTCTGTTTTCGGTTTCTTCCAACATACATGTATTTAGCCTTACAAAACATTCCAGGTTTGTTTCCTGATGACTCCAAGTCAGACGAATTCCAACCACACATCATGCTGAGTTACAACTGGGAACATCAAGAACTGGTCAAAAAGGTGGGATGTCAAGTATATAAGAATCATATGCCCCATGTGCACAAGTCATATTATATTTTTGCTGTCATGAAATGTTCAAAAGGATTTGGGATTCTGAATGGCATTCTTAGAGAGGGACATACAAAAGGGGCTGTTCATTTTTGTCAATTGAGGAATCTGAGTTGTGATCCTTGAGAAATGGGAGAAAGCTATGAGGCTGCAAATTGCAGCGATTATTCTGTACAGCACAACAAATAATCCCTGCAGTTTGCCAGTGCATAGCTTTTTCCGTTTTCCCAAGGATTACAACTCAGATGCCTCAAGTGACGAAAACGAACAGCCCCTTCGTATGCAGTTATCTCCCTGTGAACTTTTTCTTCAACTTCCAGATCGCCAGTGCCCTGCAGTCAAATGGTTACAAGACCTGGATTGATGTAGAACAGATGGAGGGGTCAACATTACAGGCCATGGCAGAAGCTGTAGAAAAAGCCGTTGTCGTCTTGCTCTGTATGTCTGAGAAGTATAAGGATAGTCCCAACTGTAGATCAGGTGAGGTCAAGGCCAACAGGAAGACTGTAGTATACAGCCTTGGGGTGCACCTGTCCAAATAGGAGCAGTCAGTCGCGCGTATTGCCAAAAGATGGCAGCAAAGTTCTAGCGGACCAACACACAGGAAAATCCACGTGATTGGTGCTCGATCAAGAATGAATGGGTTCGCTATATGCATTGAATTGGGCCGTAGTGACACCTATTGGTCAACTCACTGACAGCTCCTATGTAAAACAGTCCTCATGACTGGGTGTGGTTTTTCATTCATCCATAAATCAAGAAAATGATCTGGTTGTGGCCATGATTATATAGTGCGGCGTGCCCTTACACCCAGTATTCAGTGGTATCTTCCATAGGGATGTCAATGGAACTAGTCTGTTTATTTTGGCCGTGGTTTTCATTCCAGAGGCTGAATATGCATATCGCATGAACAAAGAAATAATTCCCCTCATGGTTCAACCGAAGTATCGCCCAAGTGGTTGGCTTGGTCTCATCCTTGGCACCAAGGTCTACTATGACTTCTCAGGGAGGTATCCATTTGATATGAAGCTAGCAGAACTGATGAGGGTTCTCGGGCAGCATGGAAAATCTGTTGCGCATCCTTCGGCTCCTGTGGTAGAAAAGGTAAAAATGTTCAAATTGCCTTATGTGGATGATTTGTTTCTTGAGTTGAAGAGGAGATTTCTATAGAGGCTTTGCATATGACGTCACAAGCCGCCATGCTGGAGGACACATGCTGCAGAGGTGCAACGAAATGAGCCGTGCATGCCCCAATGACGTAACGTCAAACAGTGGCATGGTGCACTTCGCGCAAGTCATGTCACGGTCAGCTGACACCTCTGCGCCCTGTGTCCTCCAGAATGGCCGCCAGGATGACGTCATTGCAAAGCCTCTATACTTGCGAGTACAGTGGAACCTCCCTTAGTGCAGAGATGCCAACCCTACGGATTTGCCCGTATTTTCTACGCATATTTGCCCTTCTTATGTTAGTACGCCCGTAGACACGACACTAAGTTAGTGTTGTGTCGTGTCGTGGTCACTTCTGCCAGGACACCTCTCTAGTGCCAAATTGTGTCATTTCTTTACCAGTACCAGTATATGTTTTACCTCGGTAATCAGGACAACCGGCCTCTCAATTAAGCACAGCTCCCAAAGGTGTCCCCAATAAAGAGATTCCAGTTTTATGTTATTGTCAAACTGAATAAGTACAGTGCAACCTCGCTATAAAGAACCTCGATATAAAGAACTCCCGGATATAACGAACCCTACCCAATGGACCCCAAAATTTTCAGGGCTATTTTTCAGGTTCACCCTCTAGCCCCTGTTAGCTGGTTGATCCAACGCTGTCGGGCGTGTGCAATTTGCCGTGAAACTACCGGTAATCACCTTCAATGAATACATATTACAAATTACAAATTACATGAACTTAATGTGTTGTTTAATTACCTGTTTGCTTAATTTGGAATTTAATAAATTGAGACATCGAAACTTTTGTTTATAGCAGTGACAGCGCACACATGTCAATGTACATCGTCGGACCATTGAACTTTACCTTGGATCCCAAGCAGTTCGTTATAGCGAGGTTGCACTGTACTTATTCAGTTTGACAATAACATAAAACTGGAATCTCTAAAATTGTTGCTATCACATGTACATGTATCATGCTTGTGGAAGTGAGGAGACAAGTACTCTCGACCTTTTCTTTCAGGTCACAGCAGAAGAAGCCCAACCTGTGATGTCACCTCCAGCACCAACTCAGGATCCTGAAGATATTTCAAAATGGCAGACATGGGATGTTAGAGAATGGTTGAAGAGAAACGACATTCCAGTGTGAGTTTTTGCTGAGCACATAGCAACTACGAATACAAATATTCTCTAACTTGCTAAAGAAAAGGCAGAGGGCAGCAGTTGTCAAGTATCACGAGAATTATGCATTTGTTTCATCTTTCTATGATATTTTCTTGTTTCATTGGGTTTTAAGTCGTAGTGCACTTCTGAAGCCAATGGTGAAACTTTCAATTTTTGGAGAAAGTAGTAAACTTTCTGTGTCTTTCAGCTTGCCCAAGTTGTCGTCAATGGAAGGAAAACATGTTGCTTTTCTGAAAAAACTTTCCATTCAAGCACCGGAGTTCTTCTACAACTATCTAGAACGTAACCTGGGGCTGACTGACCTGGATTCTTTGATGAAGTTTAGTGATGCTGTTGAAGCACTACCCTGAGTTACCTTGCTTGAGAGGATGACAGATCATTCCTGTGTCTTTGGTTGACCTCATGAGGCACTCCTCCACGTCATGACCTGAGAGTTCCCTTGCACAAATGTGACCCTCCACCACAAAACCAGTGTAAATTCGCATGGAAAATGAGCCGAAACGCACTGACGTGACACCAGGAGATGAAGATAGAGACAGGATCACTCAGACTTCACAATAGACAGACAATACTGAAATTCAGTGACAAATGTAACCCTCCACCACAAAACCAATCACAGTCACTCTGAGGTTGGCAAGTTGGCACCAATGTATTTGTCAATTTCAGTATTGTCTGCCTGTCTGTTGTGAGTCTCAGTGATTCTATTTCTTCTTTATCTCCTGGGCCCGTATGCACCACTGTGGCTTAAGCCGAAATTGAGCTTAAGTCTAACTTAAGTTCGAACTTAACTTGAAGTCGGTATGCACCAACTAAAGCTAAGCTTCAAGTCTGGCTTAAACCCCACAAAAACTTAAACCAGGTCGGAGGGTGGTTTAAGTTATGGATTAACTCGTACACCTCGAATTTGAAGGCGTGCCTTCAACAAGCGCGGATCCCAAGGGGGCTGCCGGGCGCTTGCCTCCCCTTTCAACCAAAATATCTGTAAAATCGATCGTGAAATTCTGGAATTTGGCGCTAATTTCACTGTCCTAGCAGAAGGCACCCCCTTTTCCCAAATCCTCGGTCCGCTCCTGCCATCAATGTCGACATGGAAGTTAGTTGTGGATGCTCTTGATCCATTGCACAGGGGAGTATCCAGAAGGAGTAATTCGGGACCGGAATAACCCACTATCCCGATGAGGAATTTCAGAAATGGTTTCGTTAGATTTCGCCAAGGAGAATATTTGCCAAATCTTGCAGTTGATTGAGCGCGAGATAGGCCTATTTCCAAATTCTGACAAGAAATTTGCGTTGTCTCCCATCTGTGAGCCTGATAGCGAAACCTGTGTTGCCTACAATAGGCCTATCTGATCCGTTACGAGTCAAGGCTTAAGTTTAAGTTGAGAAATAACTCAGAAGAGGTGCGAGCTTAACAGTGAAACCTGTTACATGTCAAGGCTTAAGTTATAGCTATATTAATCGTAAGTTAAGAAATAACTCAAATGGGCTGCGGCTCAAGTTGGGATAAGCGGAATTTCAGCTCAAGTTAAAGATCAGCTTAGCTGGAGTTAAGATAAAACTTAGCCTGAACTGGTGCATACGGGCCCTGGTGTCATGTTGGTAGGCCTACGTTTAGGCTCATTTTCCATGCGACTTAAGACTGGTTTTGTAGCCGAGGGTCACAAATTTGCTTTCAATGGACTATTCACAATAGTTCGTTTCCACACTGCTTATATACATGTACCTTAACCAGTGATGGAAACGACTACCCCTAATTAGTTTTCTATGGCACTGTTCTTATTCAAGATTTAATACACTATATTCTTATTCTTATTAAGGATACATTAATCCTACATTGTGAAAAGGAATGCCAGTTACTAGTAAATCAGGATCATATCAGGATATCATTCACTTCTGTGCAATGTGTTTATTCAAGATAAGTTATTTATATATATTTTGAAAAAGAAATGCCACTTGAACGTCATATCTTGCCCAAGATGAGGTGGGTTCATGAAAATTTTGCTGAGTAGGTCATTAATTTACAGTGATATCTTTATACTGTGGAGTTCTATTTATTAGACATGTATGTACCGGTACTGCCACTATGCAATTTTGATGTTAATCCGGCCAAGGAAAGTGATGTTTTGTTAGAAGACTTTACAAATCTTTTATAGTGAAATACATATACTAGTACTGTATATTTAGCGAAATATACTTTGTGTTGGTGTTTTCCATGGGTGTGGCTGCTGTGTGGACAGTAAACTACTGGTAAAATTATTGGCAGTGAAAAGAAGCACACTTGGCAGGCTCCTCTTGCCAAAGTGAAACGGAAACATTTCGTTCTGCAAAATACGGCGCGGCCTAAAACAAAAAGAGGATTTCCTGGGTTGAAGCGTTGGCATCCGAAGTCGATTTGTTCATTGCCACCAACGGCCGACTGAAAGCAATGGAGGTAGAAATACTTCTTCCACGCTGAAGCGATTTTGTGGTGCTTGCTTTTCACCACACATACAGGCAATGGCATTGCTTATGGGCAATGAGCAATGTTTGATCGGAGCAATGAATTGCTAGCAATGATCGGAGCAATGGGTCTTCTTGCCATTGGAAGACCGCGTTACAGATTGGCGGGAGTGTCCCTTTGGAAGATGGCAGGCCTTGTTAAGAGAATCCTGTGGCGAAGAGATTTTCTTCTGACAGAATGAATAGGAAGAAGATTCCGGCCAAGTTTTATAGAGGAAAGAGGTGACAGCATAAGCCGATAATAATCAGATGATAACGCTACCGACGATGATGAGTCTGACGTTCCGCCAACTAGAACAAGCTTATCTGATGCATTTTGATGGGATTCCTTTGCATTTTCTGACGTGCTTCCTACTGTAAGGCATACCTATAAAACCATCCTCAGAGAAGCGATACTTTAGGATTTATAAAAACTGGTAGTACACGCCACAGAAATGAAAAACTCATTGGGTCGTATTCATAAAGCGGTTCTATGGTTAGAACCGTCTTAGGCCGGTTCCAAGTATCGTCAACCACTGTACTTGGAACCATGGAAGTATTATGTATAATACTTCCATGTTGGAACCGGCCTAAGACGGTTCTAACCATAGAACCGCTTTATGAATACGACCCATTGAGACCATGTATCTCTGCGAGCCATGTCTGTAATGTGCTAACGATAAAAACGTCATCTCTGCCAGTTTTTGTCGGCGACACGACTGTAGCTACACGATTTCAATCTCGCAGAGCTGCTAGATTTAGTAGCGTCCTGTTTCTCTCATTCCAGATGAAATAAAAATTCTTGTATTTTGCCGTGGCTCTTTTGAAATGTACTACTCCTTTTACGTTTCGTCCGGAATGAAATACGCGGCGTGGCACCTCCCAGGGCGGATCGGCCACGATTTCGGAAAAGAGGGGCGCACTGTGCTAGAAACATTGAAAGCTGCGGTGAATTTCAATTATTTGCTCCAAATTTCAGAATTTCACGGTCAGATTGCAGAGTTGTCAGCCGAAAGGGGGGCGTGCGCCGGGTGCGCCCCCCCCCCCGGATCCGCGCCTGCCTCCCAAAGTCACTTTTCGGAGGCGCAATCATTGTACCGGTAACCACAACAACATCCCTGACGTCGAGGAATACAGCAGACGTGACAACAAAACAAAATAGGAAAATGCAAGAAGCATGTTTCTGGTTTCGCAGTATGAATGGTCGGTGTAGAAACCATGGCAATGCTTGTTGGTAACACCGGCTTCAATCAACGAATTGTGTTAAACCATTCAGCAAAGAGGTTTCGGTCATTGGGTTCGAAGATTTCTTTCGTGTTTCTTGATATGAAAAAGCCTTTCGCTTTCATCATCTTGCTGAACCACGGTTTGTCCGTTAACGCTTTCAGGCTCTGTGCCGACCCTTGGAATGATGTTTCCATAAACGTGTAGCAAAAGCCAATGGTCAGGTATCAAACAAAAATCAGCGATTGGCTGACTAAAATGTAATAAATCGACTCGAGTGAAAGGAAGGCAATTAGGATTGGTCGACTTTTTAAATATAGGCCTACCGGTACAGAAAAACTCACCAACGATTGGGGGACCTTTGGAAGATGGCAAGCCAATATTTGTCAAGAGAGGCTAATAATGTAGGCTCAATAATGCTACATGTCTCTCTCTCATTGGTGGATTTAATTCATGTTTCCTGAATTATTATATGTGATAAATCAGATTTTTATCCATTCCGACCTACATGTACGATAGCAGGGCCGTATTTAAAGGGGGCGAGGGGGCAGTTGCCCCCCCCCCTGAGCCAACCAAAAAACGTGATTTTCATGCGGATTTTGGGCAAAAAACGGCAAAAAGAGGTCTTCTGCCCCCCTAGAGAGGCTTCTGCCCCCCCCGGACCAAAAAGTTAAATACGGCCCTGGATAGACACACTATTCGTTTGTCAGCAGTTAAAGTTGTAATCAAACAGTGATCGAAGGGGAATTTCCCTTTATCATCTCATCTGCTCCATTCAGATTGGTCACCGACCTTGGTGTTTCTATCTAAATCTGTCGCTTTGTATTCAGCGATTTCTCTGGATCCCAATATATGAGGTAATTACTGGTTCTTAGCGCCCACTCCCTTCGTCACCACACTGCAAAGAGGCCATTGGATACATCATATAGGATGCTGAATCTCGAACTGTTGACAGTCCAAAGTAATCGGTTCATCAGGCAACAGACTCCGCTTACCCCAAACATCTATATGGATAGGCCTACTTTATAGTATCCTGAATATCCAACAGAAAGCACAGAGAACGACACACAAAATGATATACAACAAATGGAAACGTCATCTCCAAATTTCGCAAATTTTCGACCCCAACCGGGGTCTTCCTCAGGCACTTTCTAGTCGAGCTATCAGAAGTAAGACGAGCTACACTTCTGGGATCTCTACTAGAAAGTGCCTGAGGAAGACCGCGGTTGGGGTCGAAAATTTGCGAAACTAATTTGGAAACAACGTTTCCTTTTGTATCATAGTATCCTGAATGGTTCAAGCTGGAGGTTCCATGGCCACCAACCTTTTGTTCAATTACCAATTGCCATTTACCATTTACCATCGATGGCTTTGTCTTTCAGCACCCAATCAAAATATGCACAAATTAGACACGAAGGTATAGCTCTTGGTTTCAGAATACTGACGATGATGGGATATCGNTTTCTAACAGTCATCACGAACCAAATATGTAAAGCAGGGGAAGTGGACATCACCATGCTGTTTGTGGAACGGGCCCCATTGGGCTGGTCTAAGTCCCTCTACGGCTACCTCCTGGCTGTAGACTTTGCCTGCCTTGGACTGAGTCTCTGGATACTTCTTCCTCTATTCTCAAACATCTTACGAATAGAAGACGCCAACTTAGTTTTGATTGGACTCACCTTCAAAATCAGCCGTTTGATTTTCGTTGCCTTCAGTAACAAAACGTGGATGGTTTTCGCGTCAGTCGTGGTCGGCTCCGTGAGCGGAATGATTGTCTCCGGATGCAAATCACTTATCAGTAAAACAGTCACGGAAGCCGAGGTCGGGAAAAGTTTCTCTTTGCTTTCGTGTGGAGAGACTGCGTCGAACCTTGTTGGTGCCATTATCTTTACAAATATATACAGCGTTACTTTTGATATCTTTGCCGGATTTACTTTTATCGTTGAGGCGTTCATTTTCATTGTGGTTCTTGTTATGTTTGTGTGGCTGGCGCGAGACATCAAGGCCTCGGAGAGGTACAGATTGTTGGAGACGATGACGGGCCAGACTACATACGGGACAGAGATGAATGCCAACACCAACGAGCCATGCGATCAAACTCACATTCCAGAGACGGTCCAGCCAGACAATTTCAATACTGAAAATTACTCTGTACCGACTGATGAGTCGGCTCTCGTGATTCCTGACGCGGAGGGCGGGAGGGCTACACGGATGTCCACTCTCTCGGAGGAGGAGGACTCAAGCCTAAGACAGGATGAGGGACAGCAACAACCGGGAGAGGCTGCACTCACTGGTGAATTACGTTGAGAATGACTGAGTCAGTAAACTTAATACCAGTTTTCATCATGCCCGCTACCTCTACCAATTCAAAGCCTGGAAACTGGAAATTGTATTGTCACAAGTCAAGGTTCCAGGTGAGATGCTACAGTAATCATGAATCCATTTTAATGCCCAGACATGTAACCATCAAACCATCGCAGAAATATGACCGAATTTTGTGTATGTTTGGTGTTGACTGTAGTGTTGCTGGTGACAATATTGACGTATTGATCGTAAACTTTACATGGGATGAGTTTTCGCAACGGTCCGGCGTAGAAGAAACATTGCAATTTTGCTACTTTTCGGTCAAAATCTGCACGCCAAACGTCCGGGTTATCTTACGTCTAAAGGCCTGTTTCCACTACAGACTGGTTTCCGCTGCGGTTTGCGGCGCCGGATTTTTTTTCACAGGGGTTTGGATAATCCTTCGATGGTTTCACAATACATGGCCAACCTCGTTCCCAGGGGTCGTTCGCTTTCTGACAATATGGCGGTCGCGTCACTAACCCCTGGCATCAGCTTTGGATTTAACGCACGTGATTGGTTGACGGGAAACCGACAAATATATCCAAGAATATACCCAAAGAAATTTTCAAAATATTTTGAATCAAACCAGAAGGTTATCTATATCCAGGTTTGATGATTTTTTGTAAAAAGAATTTTAAAAAGCACTGGTTAGTACCGTATTTCAAATTGATTATTTTGACTCGTGCTGCCACCTATACTTAGTCCAAGATTCCTGGATTAGCAACCGAAGCTGATTCCAGGGGTTAGTGAGCGAGTGGTCCGAGGTTGTCTGAGCGAACTATACCCCTGGGGACGAGGTTGATACATGGCGTGTTAATTATCCCAACGCCTGTGAAAACGCCTGTGAATATAGAGTTTTCGCAAAGCCTCGAACAATGGGATTGGCGTTCGCCTTGGCGTTTGGGGGGCATTGCGAAAACTCTCTATTGTCTTGAAAATGCCCTCCAAGATGCAGCGTCTCCATATGATAAGCGGGAACACAGACATTGGACAGAGACCTAAGTCTTACCTACGAGAGTGTAAACAAAAATCAAGAAATCAACTCACCATGCCTCCTTTATTCATGAGTTAGATGTTGCTTTCTGATCTTTTGAGGGTGGAAAATTACTTGCCGAACGTGCGCCTGTTTCCTTTTTTCTTGCGGGGGCGATTTTGGGGCAGGCCCGTAGCAGCCGGGGGGGGGGGGCGGGGGTCCAAGGCCCCCCCACCCACTTTTTTTGCCAAAAATACCTTGGCCCAAATGTCCATTTTATATGTCCATATATTTTTGCTCTCAGATCCCAGGAAAATGCATCTAAAGCACTTAAATTGTCAATTTTTTCCTGGGGGATGGCCCCCACACCCCCCGATTGGGCTTCACTTTCCGGTCCTGACCGCCTCCGCCGAGCTACGCACCCAACCTTTCTGTCAATCCTGCATCCGACACTGCCAGGGACCCCCCACTCATCAGAGGGCTGCTACGGGCCTGTGGGGTGAATGTAGACACGAAGTCCAGCAAATAGGGTACACGCAGGCGAATTTTATTTAGAGATAATAAATGACTTTGTTTGTCTACATGACTGAGTTATGCCATCGCAGGCCTGGTGATGGAAGCTTTCACAGGTTACATTACAGAGTTTTCGCAAAGCCCCCGAAACGCCATCCTGAGATCTCAGGTCATTTACGGTCGTACCCTCCCTTGGAGTCAGCGAGCACGAAGCCCTGGGATTCTCAGGATGCCGAAACGCCAACGCGAACGTCTGTCCTTTTGTTTGGTGCTCTCTTCGTGGCATCGAACAATGGGTTTGGCGTTAGCGTTGGCGTTTCGGGGGCTTTGCGGAAACTCCCCATCGATTGAAATACCGGTTTATTCATGATTCCACGTGGTTCCGCCACAATTTTCGAATTAAAAAGAATCAAAAATAAGGCAAAACAATTACATCAGTGAATAGATTTTTTAAGATTCGGTATTACGTACCAGGTGAAACTCGTAAAGATCGGCCTATCACCCTCCAAAAAGTCGCTTCTCTATTGTTCCAGGAACGGATTTATGGTACGTGGATGTTGAAACCAATCACTACAAATTAGAATGTAACAATAGGACCTTTTTTCCAAAGCAATTTTTCCTGACTTTCCTATCAAACCGACTCTTGTACGGTAATTCTGTTCTCAACCACAGTGACAGTGCAGTTTGCATCAACCATCTTGAAACGTCAAGGGTTAAAGGAGCACGGTATGGCTGCCGACGTAGAGGGAGCCATCTAGCGGCAGTAGTGGTCTATTCGTCGACAACGTAGTCAGTCCCTGGGGGGTTGGAGAGTGGCGCGCACGGCGATGGTGGCGCCGGCTGTCGAGAAAACGTGGCAATATCGGGCTCCTTTAAGTCGCTAGGCCTTTCGGGTCTCCACTCCCTCGCGAGGGGAACGTCATCCGATGACGTAATGTCTGGAAGCCTTGCTATTTCAAGATGGCGTCAAGGAACGATTTCCACCGTTATACCACATTTATTTTCTCGGGTTCGTAGTGATTATCAATTTATTTGATTGGCGGAGTCGAATACAAAAGATCTGGTGAGCTCCTAATTGCCTCGAGCGAGACGTTAATTATTCGTAATTATTCAAAAACAAACTTTCTTCTTGAAGAATACTCCTCAAACTAGGGAGGTTTTAATATTAAAAACATCGCTGCCCAAACTAAACATTAAAAAAATTCGTTCCACTCTCTGACTACGCTCACATAACGTAGCCAATACACGTGGGGTTCGGAGATGCTGTAGGCCTACCACAGCTGGAGCAAGTGCGCTCAATTATCGAAGCTGTCTCATAGTATTAACATCTGGCATTAATTGAATGGTGATCTGATACCTTTACGATATAGAATGTAATCGGTCCTGTCTGGATCATAACCATAATATACAAAAACATTACATTGGATGGGCTTAATGAGCACTCTTTTCTTGACTTATGCATTTTTTTTCTATTTTGTCATGATATTTTTTGCATATCATCACAGCATTAAGTGGTGCATGTGGTGCAAATTTTTGCCATAAATTGCTAACCATAAGGTACCAATCATTGGCCTCTTTTTTAATGGAAATTGTGGAAGTTATAGTCAGATAAAAAGTGCACTGGGTTTTTTTCGGCCAACCCGATATACGGGAGAATCCCACTTACCTCATCAATCTGGCCCACCATCGGTGTTGGAAAGATTGCTTCACCTAATACGATAGACTGGTGCTCCTCACAGGTCACGAACCTGTAACTAACCAAAATGCATTTAGCTACCATTAAAAATGGCGAGATGCCTGTGCTCACAGATTGGTCCCAGACACTCATTGGAAGGTCATGTATGAAAACCAGTAATCGTTATGGAAGCCTCTTTATTTCTTCATTTATTACAATGGGCTTATCCACGGTGCAGCACGCGAGAATATGCAAGATACAAGATACAAGATAAGATGCGTGTGTTTGAACTTAAGCCGGTAACAGACTGGCGCGTACGCGACGCGTCAGGCGTTCCGCCAATCAGATTCTTTGGTAGGTGTTTCTGTCTGTGTTACCCCCTCCTTGATTGGTTGAACGCTTCCCGACGCGTTGCTTACGCTCCAGTCTAGTACACACACGCCACCTATTATTCCTGAGGAATCAAGGTGTGATTGGCCGTTCTTGGTGAACCGCATCTCTCGAACAATGAGCCTCTATTGCCGAGTTCGACTGGAACCCGAGGTTCAACTCGGTCGTGTCGAGTCGCACCCGAACTCCATAAATTCCTCGGCGGCTAGCTCTTTTCACGTCATATTTGACCTAATTCGTCGCTCGGGTTGAACCCTCGATGGAATGAGGACCCAACTCGACCATAACGTGACACCATGGCGACCAACAGCAAAAAATCGTCGAATTCGCTGGAAAATATGTAAAAAATAGGTTCTTTCGGCCAACAAACCTCATTTACAACTACAGCATGTTTATCATCTTTTGTACAAAAAATTGGGTGGTTGTCATCATTTTGTACTGACATGACTAGCAGACGCCATCTTTCAATAAACTCGAGGAACTCGGATTGCACTTCGGGCGGAACTCCGACTCGACATGCGTACTACAAATTTGATGTCATGAAAATCTACTCTTACTCGACCCGAGAGTTCCAATCGAACTCGGCCTACGGGTGTCACCTCTCCTCTACAAGTCATCATGTGACCAAATGGATAACCCCATTTATCAGGCTTATACCTGCATAGGCTCACGTCATTATGTGGTTCACCATTTTTATTCTACTTTCTTACTCGACTTTATTTTAAGCTCCCGATATGAGATAGGTGGATTCTCCAGTATATAAACTCGGTATTCATTAATCATTACACGTTGATGACCACTTCTAACCAAAGAGGAATTATACTGACAGTATAACACGCCACCTATTATACTGACAGTATAATTCCTCCATATTCGAACTGATCTTAGAGCGAACCAGGGATAACGGTGGATGAAAACTGTACAACTGCAAAGCCTTTAGTATAATCGAGGCCTCCGCAATCCAGCACCTGGTTGATGCCAGTGGTTGAGAACAGAACAGATGTTGTTGAAGGGAGACTCAGGTACATGTAAATGCGGAAAATGTATTTCTACTTGATAATGCATTTTCAACAGCAACCGCGAGTGAAAGCATCATCAAGTCTACTCATCCTTAGGCCACATAAAAGAAATCTTTAGTTTAGCATCACCTCCCGCCTCAAAATTTCTCGCCTCCTCAAATATTTTTTTTAAAAAACGTTTTGCCCCTCTACTTTTACCATTTTACAACAAACTCTGACGATCCTCAATGGGGCCACTGACTCGTATTTGTACTTTATGAAATAAAAACCTTTTTTGAGTTCCTAAGGGTTTGTCCATTTATGATAAGCTGCAATGCTTCAAAGCTCTCTTTCAACATGTTCAATGATCACATTTCAGTATGAAAAATAAAACAACAAATTTAAAAAAAGCTCCCTCCTCACTTTTTACAAGTACGACTGATGCTAAACTAAATATTTTTTATATGGCCTTTATTTGGAATAGTAAAAACCACCTACATGTACTTTTTGAAAACTGTGAACCGCTGACGGATGCCGATAACGGCAAAATCCCGGAAAAGCAAGCTGCAATGTGGCCTGTCCTGTGATGGAAGATGAGACCCATCGATATTCTCATTAACATCTTTGTACTGTGATTTTATTGTCCTTACAGATCTCAGTGGATAAAATGTTGTCAGCAGCAAAATTTTGGTTATTTCTTCATTTATTGCATTCACGCTTTGACTCGTTCCGAACTTTGACCGCCAATGTGCGGAACGGAAAATGCGTAAATTATTTATTTCTCATCACTTTCCCACACAAAGCATTTATTTCGCCAATACACTGAATGTGATGAATCGGTCATAAGGCCGCGATAGAGCTAACGCCGTTTAACAAAGGCTTCACAAAGGGTTCGCGACCGCGAAGCCAGAGAGTTTTCGCAAAGCCCCCGAAACGCCAACGTGAACGCCAAACTCATTGGTCAATGCCACGAAGAGAACACGGAACAAAACGATAGACGTTGGCAATGGCGTCTCGGGGGCTTTGCGAAAACCTCCGTTGTTAACCGGCGTGTCCATATATACCCTGTACACTACATGTATGTATTCGCAGCCTTAGATTTTTGCGTTTTGAACTACTTGCACACGACTAAATTTACACGACATCTTTGCATTTAATATGCCCAGGTGTGATTTAAACTGATTGATTTCCATTGCCCTCAACCGATGTTTTTGACATAATTTTTTTTCGTTGGACACAAAATACTCATTCTGCAACGGATGCAAAAAGAATCTCATCAATATCATTTAATGTGAATGTGTGGATGTGCTATCCACTTGGATTTTAAGAGATGGAAAGAACAAAAGTGAATTGCCATTCTTTCCTGTCTCCAAACATTAACAATTTGATACAGGTTCTGTAGAGTATTATCGTCTATTCACGTGAGATGATAGAGTTTTCGTAGGGAGTTTTGCAAAGCCCCCGAAACGCCAACGCGAACACCAAACCCATTATTCGACGCCACGAAGAGAGCACTCAACAAAAGGATAGACGTTCATGTTGGCGTTTCGGGGGCTTGCAAAAACGCTATCGCATTAAAAGCTCCCGAAACGCCAACGCGAACGTCTGTCCTTTTGTTCGGTGCTCTCTTCGTGTCATCGAACAATGGGTTTGTCGTTCGCGTTGGCGTTTCGGGGGCTTTGCGAAAACTCTATACTTGTTAAGACCAACAGAGGTGCTGGAAGTTAAAAAGAATTAGCTCCCAATGGTAAGGTGAGGTTCGCGCTCACTCTGTCTTCACACCATACATCACTTTGACAGAACATGCAACGCTACATTTATATCGAAGCGAACAACCTCCATCTGTTGAATTATTGACGAGGTAAAATTAGTCGTTTGCAAAATATGTCAAGTGAACACAGAGCGAGCGCAAACTTCAAGTTGAGTGTTCATTGGAGCACAAAATAAAATATCGCCTGCTAGTTACTGGGCTTAATCAATTGACACTGGGTTGAAGATACATAATTCATGGCTTACACCCCCCCCCCAAAGTTCTTGGCATGTTTATACACTGGAGAATTAGTGAGTTCGCAAAGTCCCCGAAACGCCAACCTGAACGTCTATCCTTTTGTTCGGTGCTCTCTTCGTGGCATCGAGCAATGGGATTGGCGTTGGCGTTTCAGGGGCTTTGCGAAAACTCTCTATTTTTGCAAAGCCCCGAAACACCAACGCCAACGCCAACCCCATTGTTCGTTGTCACGAAGAGAGCACTGAATAAAAGGATTTAAATGGGGAACACTCGAAAACGTCACACGAGCCTAGACCTTCGTCGCACGCCCTCATGACCTTTGAGTTTTTCCTCGTGCCGTTTTTCCTTTATCGTCAGCAGCAATTTATAACGGAACACATGTACTAGTAGAGAATGCTAAAGTGAGAGATCGATTCCGCTTTGTTTTAAATTTTACGCTGAATGGTGTAAAATTACCAATATCTCATACTAGTTAGTTGGTCATTGGTCAACAAATGTGTAGTTCGTCGTTGGTCAACGAATACGAATAATACGGTGGGTGCAGGAGTGAACGGACTGGTATAGTCCTAGAAATGCTGTCGCATCATAAAAGGATGCAGGTGTGAAAGAAATCCAAGCCCCCCAGGAACCAAAGTCGGGTCCTATTGTTCAGCGTGGGATTGGAATATATGGCTAGAGAGACCATGACCGTTCGAATATAGCCTTAGAACAGCGGGCTATTGTTTGGCGGACTTGCATTGCTAGGACGCTGATTGCTGTCACAACTGAATGCTCACGATGGTTCCTACAGCCATACATCCGTGCAAAGCAACGCAGCACGAAATTGCTTCCAATAGGATGTTGATGGCAATGAGCAAAAAAGTTGCCTCCTGTGCTGCCGGTGTAACATCTCCCAATGTTCCCTTTTTTCAGTGTTTCCTTCTTTGTATTTGGACTGTAGTGACAATAGACAGCTGAAGAGACCATGACTGTTCAATAGAGCAAGACAATGAGGGGGATATTCACAGACAGAAACACTGATAGATGTTACACCGGCTTCACAATAGCCGTGGTTACACTACATAGAAATCCCCGGGTTTTTTGACACCCGGGTCTAGCCCGGCTCTGAAAAATCCCTCCTGAGGCCCGGTGCCCGTCAACACTACTCAAATTTTGTGACGGGGACCTAAATTAAGCCCTCCGAAACCCCTTCGAGCTCGGAGGGGATTATTACACCGCGTTTTTAACAGATGTGGACAGAAAAAACCCGGGTTCGACACGGGTTTCTTATGTAGTGTAACAAGGGCTAATGTCTCGTATAGAATTTAAAGACCATTCGTATACGACACCTCTGAGGTACAATACATGTCAATTAGTCGCCGGTATAATACTCACTCATTTCCGAAAAGCATCAAGTACCTTTTGGAGTCCAATTGTAACGGTTACCCGAGCAACGGAACTCGGAAATCGCTCTAAAACAAGCTCGCGTGATGAAATATTTAAGCTAGGTTTCTAACGTGATGTTAATTGCGTGTAACACACACCTTACGTTATTTCAAGAGATAATCTATAATTACTCCAAGAGCCTTATTTCTGAGAATTTGTTACAAGTATTGTTGTGTACGAGAATGCCTAAAATATTGTCGTTCTCATCCGCATGGAACGGGAAACTTGCTTGGTTCACATTCTCCCACAGCAGGGGTTTTCACCTCGCTCTCTTCATCCAATCGTCTTCATTCACGAGTGTATGAAGAGCAGCGTAGCCAAAGCCTGCGTTGACAGGATGCTTGCTTCAGGAAGTCACAGAATCCCTTGCGGACGACACGCCGTTACCAGACCGTAGCACACGAGGTTAGGGAGGTTAAGAAATCAAATGATAAACGTAAACCTACGACAACGCTAATTTTCATACTACACATTCACCAGATTTTTTGCATTTGTTTATCATTTGACTTCTTAACCTTCCTATTATTGCTCATTGTCAGCGGTTTGGTTTTTCATGAGCAATGAGCAAAAAAAATCAAAAATGTTTGATCAAGCAATGGGTAATGGGCTCATTGTCATTGAAAACGTCCGCATGCAGATGGCGGGTGCACATTTCATTGCTGGCGATGAAATTGCTATCCCTGAAGCTAGGAATCAACCATTGATTTTCAGCCTGATTTTGCTTTGCGACTTGCTTTGCAACTGGGCACTCGATCGCTGTAGTGGACTCGCTAGACGTGATTTCCACCAATGGCGAAGATGTGGTCAATTTCAGTCGGCAATCGGTCGGCAATCGGCATTCAATCGCAGGTAGCAGTTGCAAAGCAAGTCGCAACGCAGAAAATCGGCAGTGGATTCCTAGCTTGAGCAATGCATCGTAAAATTGCAGGTGTGCTGCGAGCGTTACATACATGTAGGCCTACTTAGTACTTGTAGACAACTGATGTCGTGATGACGTACGGGCAATGATCCCGTAAGCTGAGTCCTCGTACGCTTAACGGATGTATTGTACAAGTAATGTACTGTACACCTGTTTATCAAATTGCATGCCAAACCCTTGACAGCTGCCCTCCCCGCCATGATGGCGGGGATCTGATTGTATTTTTTTCAGCTTCTGTTCCAAATTTGGCATCATAAAATGATGGTTGAGCGAAATGACCTGGATTATGACGCGAATGGATTACTCATTCACCTGAACGACTGACCCAAGTCAATTAATACACAGCAACTTCATCAACGCCATTTTCCATTTACTTGTTATGCATTCCTCTTTCATGCGAACAGACATTACTCATAACATGTTATCGTATCAAAACATCATATTGGCATCCCAAATCAATGGTGATCGTTGATGGTCGTCATGCTTCAGTCGTCACATCGGCGCTAAAACCACACGAAAAAAAAAGTTGCTGCCGTTGACAGGTAGTAGTAAGGTAGCAAGGTTCAATTATCGTACCCCAAAAGGTAATTTAAAAGTTCTTGAATTTGTTTGGCCGATATGCATCACGTGGCCATGTTCACGTTTCCCTATTGGTCTTCCCCTTTCTCGTGGTCATGTGAACGTATATGCCTGTCTGGTTTTGGCTGTGCGACCACGTCAAGGAATTAAGTAATTAAGATGGGAAATTGGGTTTGCCGACCCCAGAACATCAAAGTCTGATGAATAAAATTTCCAGACAACTTTTCTTTTGCC
Source organism: Notospermus geniculatus (assembly GCA_002633025.1). Lineage (NCBI taxonomy): Eukaryota > Metazoa > Nemertea > Pilidiophora > Heteronemertea > Lineidae > Notospermus > Notospermus geniculatus. The sequence continues at coordinate 81,572 of NMRB01001010.1, read as the reverse complement.
TCTTTGCCGAAGATAATTGTATTAAAATCACTTCCTTCCGGAAGAGTAGAACCTGTGACGAACACAGATAAACAAGCGTAAAGAGAGATTCAATTCCATGGCTTCTGAATGTCAAATTACCCATGGGCTTAGATCAACCTTGATTAGATAAAAAATCAGACGTCAGGTTGATTTTGTCCTGAGCCATTTGTAACGGCGCTTTGGCCATCCGTCATGCTCCACTGATCCGGACCAAAGACACCACGATAGTCTCGACTCACCAAGCGTCAAGTCATTGCTTGTTTTTACCTCTCTCCTGAGACGTATGCATCTGCCCCGATGAGCAAAACGGATGGTTTGGTGAGGATTGGACATTTTTTTACTGTCGAAACTTCAGTTTGCCAATGCATCAGAAGTGAATCCGATCTGTTGACGTCTGAGTAGAAGTTAGAATCAGGGAAAGTGGTTATTTCCACAAAAAAGACGACTTGAAGGAAGAAGAGAGAAAGGACGAATATCTGCTGAGGAGTGTGATGGGGAAGAGAATGTTCGGGAGGTTAAATGAAGAAAAGGAGTGAGAGAAATGAAAGATAGAACTGGGGAGAGAGAGCAGGGCCGTATTTAACGCGGGGGGGGGGGCAAGGGGGCAGTTCCCCCAAGCCAACCAAAAAACGTGATTTTCATGCGGATTTTGGGCAAAAAATGGCAAAAAAGGTCTTCTGCTCCCCCCAGAGAGGCTTTTGCCCCACCCCCCAGGACCAAAAAGCTAAATACGGCCCTGGAGAGACGTTGGTAAAAATGGAGGGTATGCATGTCATGGGCAGGAAGAGACAGGATGAGAGAGATGGTGATACACAGCTCGATTGGGCGAAATGAAAATACGATTTATTCGACTATCTGATTCCCATTCTGCCCATTTGCACCCAAAGGCGATCTACCAATCAAAAACATCTAACACAAAAAGTGGCGGAAACACAAACAGGTTTTCGATACTTGGGTTAATGGGAATGCACTTTTATTTCACCAAATACACTTAATCACTATATTCACCTTCCTATAATCACCTTCCTATGCTGCATTTGAATTTTCATAGTTTGCCCAGTTATCGATTGACCAGAGTTTGCAGTAACGATCTAGAACGACCGGTGTTCTCATCTTTGTGTTCTCACAAACAGCGCTTCAAAAATACACGGTCAGTGTATGAGTGTCACATTCCAGTGGAGTGAAATACACAAAAAATTAATGACGTAATCTAGGGCCAATTCATATTTCCTCGCCGACGAGTATGCGAAACGGCGAGGGCTTTGTTATTTCTCGCTACGCTCTGATTTCATACAAAGGATTTTCCGTTCCGCATATTGGTCAACGATGAAGTGCGAAATGCCCCAATACACGAAATAAATGACGACTCTGAGTTCGGCATATTGCAGTGCAGTCCAATAAACGAAAAATTGACGTGACTCTGAGTTGGTGCCATATTCCAGTGCAGCCCAAAACACGAAACAAATGACGACTCTGAGTTGGTGTCATATTCCAGTCTAGACTGGTTCCCGGTCCCAACATAGCTCAAGCTCCGTCTGAGCTATGTAGGGACCGGGTACCAGTCTAATTCCAGTGCAGTCCAATACACGAAAAAATGACGTGACTCTGAGTTCAATATTCCAGTGCAGTACACCTAAAAGTGGCGTGGCAAAGTTAGGTTTCACATTCCGTCACAATGAGAAACTTAGTACTTTCACTTGATAAATGAAGGCCTCCCATTTACGGACCCCTTAGTAAAGTACCGGTATTACCAAGAATACTCTACTTTCATCGATTTAAGGCCGGTTCATTATAAGTGCCTGTGACCGCCCCCGTGCAGCACAGCGTGAATAGGCCCACGGCCCCTTGTTGTTCATTGGCGCACATTTTCTACTTGTGCTGGTGGGCTGAAAGTGACTCGTGGTTGTCAGTACGGATAAACAGATTGCTATTTGTGGTTTAAATCTGTGTACCGTGCGATTGATTAATTTTCCGTTGGGTTTTGTCCCCGGGGTTTTGTCGTTCCGGGACCATGACGTAACCACCAGGGTAATTCACAGAAATGCTCAACAAATAAAACACCTGTAGGCCAACTGATGGGCCTAGTTATCCGTGCTAGTCGTTATGCAATACCCACGGTCAGTGAGTGAGTGCGGTAGGCCTACTCATTCGGCATCGGTTATCCAGGCATTGCTTACGAATTGTGATGTAAACATAGCACACAGGGGCAGGCTACACGTCAATCATACATGGTCAGCTCTATTCATGGATTCGAACCATGAGGTCAAAGTTATACAGTGGGCGTGACTTGAATATCCAGAACCGGTCTTAAATCGATGAAAGTAGAGTATATAAGTACTTATATATTCTTGGTATTACTTATAGATCCTTCATTGAAGAAAGTGTTAATGAATGATAGTCATGACCTCCTAACCAATCGTCGTGTTCACCGTATTGATTGCGTCTCAACGCCGGATTTTCAAGATCGATCAGTTAGCTAGTCTGGCACCGTTTGTTGATGAATATAGATGAATGTGGAGGCCGGTGTCCACGTCAACCGAGGTGAAATACGACCTGGAGACCATTAAACACTCCAAATATAGGAGATATAAAAGGAAACGTCGTCTCCAAATTTCGCAAATTTTTGGGGTCTTCCTCAGGCACTTTCTAGTCGAGCTACCAGAAGTGGAGTGTAACATTACACTTCTGGTAGCTCGACTAGAAAGTGCCTAAGGAAGACCCCACTTCTGGTAGCTCGACTAGAAAGTGCCTGGGGTCGAAAATTTGCGAAATTTGGAGACGACGTTTCCTTTTATATCATTTTGTGTGTCGTTCTTTGTGCTTTCTGTTGGATACCAAATATAGGGGAAAACATAAAACTTAAAGTATAGGCCTACATGATGAGATTCTAAATCGATGAGGCTGGGTGTGAGAACAACAAGCGTCCCAAATTTGGTTCGTTTTCTAATCATCTGGTCCAAAAGATTTTTTCACAATTTGTTTTTTGTTTTCGTGTTTTTCAGCCCATTCAATGCAATGCATTCTTTTGAAAGTTGATACTGAGACCACTATCATCCTCCGAAACAACTCAACAGAGTTCTCACGACCTGCTTAATATCACTCCTGTACCTTTTCCCACCTCCTGCACAATACATGTAAAAATTAATAGCATAATTCCAAGCCCAAAGTCCGTGAAATGAAACCACCATTAAGTTAAAAAGAATGAAGTTACACACGTTGTTAAGATCAAAGGAATGTGAAACTTGAGGAATAAGTGATATTAACGAAAACAGCCTGTAAGGAATGGACGTAATGACATAAGCCATGCTGACAAAGATTAGCATGCGGGTTAAATACTCCTTATCACTGCTACCCTTCCCTGCATCCGACTCTTTCTTGTTTTGTAAATTCAGTCGGTTTTTTGCCGCGTCTTTGATCCTTAGAATTATTAAAATGTTACTGCCAATGATGACACTAAACGGAAGGACTGCGCCAAATATAAGCTGGAAAGCAGTAGCCAGGGTTGCTCCGTGCGGGTCGTCAGGAACGTAATAAATGAGATTCTCCAGTCCTGAAAAGGCAAGAAAAGACTAGAGTTGAAATTGACTTAGCAGTCAATTTGAAGACCGCCACTTTCACTGCATATGTAGCGGTGATGTGATGTCAACTGTTTGCAGTGGGTCACATTGCTACACTGTACACCTGTATATGATGCGATCAACTCCAGTTGGTACGGACGTATTTCAAAATGGAGTCCTTCCATTATAATAAGATGATCTCCACATCGAAGCTAGAGCGACGAGGCGGCCGTATTGTTGTGGAACGGACACTAGCGCCGCAGGACTGGAGCGGCAAATGCTGGAACCAACATAGGCCCAATGTGCATGCTCCGTTCTCTCCAAGTGCATGAAACTGCTTCTAAATCGGTCACACGGGGAATCCCCTTGGGGAATCCCCTAGGCTTGCACTGTTAGTTTTAACAACAAAATTTATCGAAATTCATACTTCATCGTTTTTGGATGAAGCCAGGAAACGAAAGGGACCTGTCATATGCACATATCTACAAACCCTGAAAGTTTCATGGTGATGCATGGCTCAATTTTTGAGTTATTGCCCTGAAACCACCAGATTGGATGGAGAGAGATCCAGAGAGAGATTCAGAGATCCAGAGAATTCCAGTAAAACCAAGGAAGACCGCCACACCATTGGTGTGTGGCGGTCTTAAATACTTAAGATGACTGCAATGAGGCAAGCCTTCTTCTGCATGTACATTTATGTACATGTACATGTACGTGTACGTGACGCACTTAGGATTCGCCGTTGTTTTTTATTTTACATCACAGTTGAGCGCCACATTTTTAGGCCTTCTGTAGGCCTACATCCACTCACGTGCAAGTGCACAATCATCTCTAATGAGGACCATAACTCATTCCCTCAATAGGTGTCACTACGCCTACACTTCATTCCACATCCAATTGGCGCGAGGTTTTCGACCGATATCTCCGCAACGGCTGGGCCAAATTTGACAAAATATGTCAATTGACTTGTTTTTCTTGTCGGAATCTTTCTGCCAGGGTATTTTCATTTTTTGTGTAAGGCCGACATAACGGATCCCTTTCTCAAAACCCATTTCATTTCACCACGATGTTCAGCCTGAGTAGTTACACATGTGCGATGCATTGCGTCATTTAAAAAAAATGGCCGCCATTTAGGCTGTAAACACGAACTGTGATTGGTGAAAGAACTTTTTATGTTTTTAGGGAAAATGACAGCGATGATGCCTGTAGCGGCCAAAAAGACAAATCGATTGATGTATGGTATGTCAAATTTGCCCCAGCGGTTGCGGAGATATCGGCCATAAACCTCGCGCCAATCGAATGTGGAATGAAGAGTAGTGAAAGCAACATCCAGGTCCTGATCAATTTCCCACTCAAAAGACGTCCATTTTGTATAGGACCAGGTTGCGTGTGCTGCCTTCTTTCGTAGTTTCCTCCCCACTACCTCGCCCGTAAGTCAACACTCTAAAACAATTTCTCGTCGTACTAAGCTGGAACTCGTTCTCAGCCATGCTTAAATTGACAGGGTCTATCTTGTCAATTGACGATCCGCGCCTGTGCATCGATGTACTTACCGGTCTCCGGGTGCTTCACGTATTCCAGCGTATACAACAAATTCATGTTCGCACCAATGACAAGAAATGAACCAATCAAAACTACTTTCGTAGCACGTGACGGCGTGCATACCCTCAAAGCAGTCATTGGGGAGCGGACTGCAATGAGACGATCGACTGACATGGCGGAGAGGTAGAACCCGGATAACATGCCACAGGTCACTATGCACGTCAGTGTCACTCTGGAAAAGAGTACAACTTTTACCTCGCCACCCTCACCTGTGGGTTACTGTCGGCCACCAAACCAGAGGGTTATATCTGATCATAGTCAAAATTTGGTATATGTAGAGGGTACACATTAAGTTAGAACATGGTTGCTATTGTTCATGAAGTATCACAGGAGTCCATTTTTCAAAATGGCCGACTGACAGCCATATTTGAAGCCCAATTCGGCTAAAATTTGGCGTTCGGTAAGATAAAAAGTATCTAGATACATAAAATATTGATACCAAATATTTTAGCTCGGATTGTTCATGTCTAGGCCTAAAGTATATGGGCTAAAGTACATTTATCAAGATGGCTGATTAGCCGCCATATTTGAAGTTCGATCGTACTACATGTACACATAGGCCTACAGGGTATACCGAAATAGGCCTACATATCAATTCAGGGTTAACGATAACGCTGGCTACAATAGTGAGTTTAAGAATCCAAACGTTAACGCTAACGCTAACGCTAATTACGTCAAAATGACGTCACCACTAGAAGAAATACAACAGATTCATTCGATGTGACGTCAAAATGATGTCATTAACGTTAGCGTTAACGTTAACGTATGGTTTCTTAAGTTCACTATTACCTACTCAAAAAATGTATCCCTTGCTTTTCTGATGAAGTCGGTTCCGTAAAGAAGAGGCCAGAGAATGGCCTCCATCAGAAGAAGACCAGCGTCAGCACAGGCCATGGCGGACATATACACAGAGGCTGAGAGGTGGCGGTTATGCTTTCGACTTGCTATCACAATGATCATGATATTTCCAGGCAAACCCAAAATGAGCGGCGGTAGGAATTCGTAGTTCAGCAAAGTATAAATGACGTGTACAAGGTACGACGGGGAGATCGGCCCTAGTTGACATTGGAATGACGCGTTGGAATGGTATATTTTGCCGTCAGCGGCTGGGAAAGAAGAGATGAACTCGTTTCTTACTGACATTGTAAAAATCACTGTCGATGACTGCTGGCGATTCAAATTTTACTGGGAATTTTTAGGAACTCAACGTCCTCATTGTTTGTCTGCCTCACAGATCATGATCTCCGTCATCAATTATTTACACCCCTCGAAAACAAGTCGTGTGTTTCGTGGCTGCCGGTTCCGTCCCGGGACTGCTGTATGTTTCGTGTTTGTTCATTTTAACTGGAATCGATTAATCAAACTTAGGCTTTCCTTGGTCTTTCCCTTACGCTGCTTCCTATTTCTCTATAGCGATAATTTCGATTATATAAGGCTAGTACAGTATACATGCATGATATTAACACCATCCTGCAGTTCTGAAGACGAAAACAAATTGTTTCTGCCGTTAAATATATATAGAAAATCACGAGTGTCTATTTCTGTTCGATGAAATTCGTGGGCATCGTAAACAATGCTGACGAACCCTAGCACTCAATCAAGGACGAAGATCTTTATCCGGAGTTATCGGAACCAGGGAGCACTATAATTTTGTGGTAGGAGCGGGGACGACCAGTGGTTGAGTAGGAATGTAGAAATGTTGTCTATGAATTCTTCAGCTGGCTACCAACAAGGACTAGTCCTTTCCCAAGGAGCCAGAAGGATTCAACAGGAGTTGCCTCTATATTGAAGAAGTAGAGAATAAAAAGAATAAAAAAGGCACCTCCCTTGTTGGTTCCAGGCATATTTATTTAGATGTGTACGTTTCGCCGGGACACCCGGCTTTCTCAAGACAGAGCAAATAAAACGTCGACATCTAAAATACCATGTCTAGAACCAAGTTGGGAGTTGCCCTTTTTCCATTCTCTAGGAATGTAGAAGACAGGATTGCTGTCGAATGTTTTCACACTTCAACTCAGACAGAGAAAGAAAAAGAGAAGAGGATTCATGTACAGTACAGCACACTTTAAAGAACAAAATATGTCAATCACATCATGTCATGATAAAGTTAGCTTTTGTTGAAGAACTTTACACTTAACTGTAAGAATGCACACTTTTAGGTGTCCGTATTCCAGTGCAGCCAATACTTGAAAAAGTGACGTCGGCCTCTGACGTTACTTCACACTTTAACTTATCCCCAGTGCCCGTGCGAAAAAAGAATGCTCTTGTTCAGACCCGACTGACCCATCACTGGCCCCTAACATTAAGATGTGCTTAATGCTTGTTGAAAATCCAATGTTTTTTCCGATTTTCTTCAAAAGAAAGCACTCAAGCAAAACTGCCATTACCTTAAAATGTTTTCCGATAAAATAACACCTCGAAGTGCACGCAAATCGCTTGATATGAAGTTTACCAAATGTATCTTGGCATGCAGTGTTACCGCGTTCGAGACAAAGTTCCTTGTTTTGACTCAAGGTTTGGAATTAAAAACACATCACACATGCAATCGGCTCGTATTGAGAGTTGCATTCTGGATTAAGATCGCTATTTGAAGAATGCAAATGCATTAAAACATCGCCAGTAACGACGATCTGACGCGATGGAGCCGGTCAAATCACACTGGGCCAACATTATCAGTGCCCATGGTGAGGTTAAAACGCCTGTTTCAAGGATGGAAAGGGAATGCACCAGGCCCAGGGACCTTTTAGGGAGTTTTCCCAAATCTCCGAAATGCCAACGCGAACGCCGAACCCATTGTTCGATGCCACGAAGAGAGCACCGAACAAAGGATAGACGTTCGCATTGGCGTTTCGAGGCTTTGCAAAAACTCTATATTCACAAAGCCCCCGTAACTTTAAGTGTACACAAATCCTTTGTCAGGCTGATAGTGAACAATAGGTTCCCCGCAAATGGACAATATAGTTTACGTAGTCCGTCCAGCTACGTCAACAAGACCCCCGGCCCCGGAATCGAACCGTGACCTCTCGGTTCCGAATCCGAAACCACTTCGCCACCACATTCTCATTTTACCCTTTCTTTGAACTCAGAGCAACCTCTGTCAAAGTATAATGAACGTATAAACGGAAATAAAGAGGAAAGAGTGACGTCAGAAAACTGCGATTTTAAAGAAATTTTGAAGAAATTCAATTCCATGACGATCCGTCATGGGAACAGACTGGCAGCATTCGCATCGACGAAGGCTGGCGTTAGGATTGATCTAGGTATCGTGAGCTTAGGCAAAATAGCAAATAGCTCGGCATATCATGGAATCAGCTTGTTCTTTATAACATCAATATGTCATTAGCCGTTACCGGAAGTTCGTTTCTGCCTCAGAAGGCGCTTTTTGTGCTGTGAGTGGCGGCGCTGCGGGGTGATTTGCATACCTCTGTGACGGGGAGACATTTCTCTGACGTTCGATGGAAATTATGGGATAATTAGTTTGAGGGACGTGTGTAAAGGCCGCGAGACATGCCAGTAGACGGCGACATAAAGGTGAATAAATGCTAAAAACTTGTTTTGAGATTCGTTAGGCTGAATGATTGATGTGTAACCCAGGGGTTAAAGATTGACATGGGCTGGCTGATCGTCACTGAGTGNGATTAAAAACCGCAAAGCTCTGCCACATTGCATGACTTCCGCATTCCATTAGGTCGAAGTTAGATGTTGCCAGACTTTACCATAGCCCACAGCTCTAGAGGAATGGCCGGAGCCAAATAGCCATGGCTGACTAAGTTAACTCGCCAAAATTTCGTCTACATACCTTGGGGCTCTCAACATGAAATGAGTGACGCAGACCGATCACATGGTACTACTAAACATCATAGGGTAGGGAAAGAAGTTTGAAGAGCACACAAAACGGGCTGGAGAGTGAATCAAGGTGGCAGACGACTTCTGCAACTCCTGCCATCGTCGGTTTTATCGACGACACCGATATCCTTATAAGGATATCGGTGTCGTCGATAAAACCTTTTTCTATCCCCCGACAGCAGGGGTTTTCATCTCACTCTTCTTCATCCACTCAACACAAACACTTTGTGGGCGACATCTGCAACTCCTGCAATCGTCGGTCGCTACAATGTAAGGATATCAGCGTCGTCGATAAAAAACCGTTTTTCTCTTCTCCGACAGCAGGGGTTCTTACCTCACTCTTCTTCATCCACTCACAGAACACTTTGTGGTGAGTTAAAGAGGCGCGAGACCAAACCTCTGCTATTGGAGGATGCCTTTTTCATACTGAAGTCGAGACGTGTGTGTTTCACAGGGGATGTCTTTCTATTTCTTGAAGAGATGACGACGGTACACCCGACCACAGATCAAAAATCAATGTTTTTGATCAAATATGCATCGACTGCCTCGCCTAGAACATCTGTCGACGACGTCAAGTATGCAAGAATTGGAGACGAGTTAATGCCCCTTAAACGATTCCTCTTAAGAAGCCATTACGGAACACCACGATAAATGAATGCGTTGGATGTCAATGCCTCGATACGACATCCCATCGCGGTAACGTCAACATTCATCTTGAGATATCAATGACATAAACCTATTTCATGGTGAATTACCAATGCATTGTTGTTATCAGATGTACACCAGACCCCGCTCACTCCAGTGTACGGTCCTGGAGTGTAATTGACAATGATTATTCAGTGATATTGGTTTGATCTTATAGCGGTATTCTATCACCTCTCGGAATCCTCACATGTAATTGCCTGCTCCACGGTGACGTTCGACATCAACGCGTCGAGCCGGGCTTGTTGGCGGGAATCTTCGGGCGATGTAGGACTCCACGCTAAGTGATGTTTATACACTCCTGGTGGTAAAAAGAGTTGAAACTTCCAGATGAAAATTAATTGAAGGAACGCCTCTCTTAAGAAAATGGGTCTTGAAACGTTAGAGAGTTATTACCCTTTCAGGGCAACGTTGTCGAAAATAAATTGTAAAATATCTGTGTGAAGTCTCCTGAAAACCCTATTAATTTCACGTGGAGGCATTGCAAACTCAATCAATTTCACGTAGAGTAGCAAAATTATTCAATTAATTTCACGTAGAGGCACTGAAAACCCTATCAATTTCACGTAGAGGCAAAGCAAATTCAATCAATTTCACGTAGATAGCAAAATTATTCAATTAATTTCACGTAGAGGCACAGTAAATTCAATTGACTTCACATAGAGGCAAAGCAAATTCAATTCATTTTACGTAGAGGTAGATCTATAGCAAATTCAATGAATTTCACACAGAGGAAGAGCGAATTCTTCAAGTACTGTCGCACGAGACTTCGTAAGAGCGCTCTGACTGACATTTGAGCTCAAAAGGCTTTGAGGTGATTGCATCCTGGTAGGCTCCTTCAAAAGTATATAGGATTCTGGAACACGTGCAAGTGCAGCAGTCGAGAAGCACCATCTGAACATAACATTCGATGGCTTGAGTCAACATTACCGAACTCTCACGCTGCACGTTACCGCCGATAAGGTCTCCAGGCACAGGGGATGCACCATCAGAAATGTCAATGATACGATCATTTATTACCAAACTTTCTGTAGGAATTGGCCAGCCCACAGTACTCGAGTAACTTAAGGTGACATGAAGCCGCTTCTCTTTTTTCACGTGTTTATTGAAGGTACCGTGACCAGAATCCGATGTTATGTAAGTATTGTTCATCGACTTAACTATCATGATAGATGGCAATGGATGCAGTTATCCATTCCACCCGAAACATAAAAAACCCCATCCATGCCGATGATTGGTGTTACCTTATTCTAGTCACGTCCCCTCCTCTCGCCTATTGCCGTCTCTCAGGTTTATTTCATCTTGAGTAAAACAGGGAGAAATAGACGCATCATTTCTGACGCTGTAGATCCGGTGGTGCGGTGCCAGAGAGAAAACGGATCGAGAAAGAAGCCTTAATAATTTCTAACGTGATATCGACAATGAGACCAATTCGTGGAAACGCCTTGGGTGCAATCAGGAATAAATGTCATAAAAGTGTAACACTAAGGATTTCAACTTTCTGCAAGCAGAGTGTACATTATGTAGGCCTATATCTTCTCTGATTCCCGCCAATTTCATTCTATCCTAGATCTATGTAGGACCATCACCAAAAAAATTAAATTTTCGGTGCAAACTGTTACGGAAACACAACTGTAGGATGATAAGCGCCACCTAGTGGCGAGTAATGGAAGTTTTGTCCCGGGCCACAGATCGTTCGCAGCTAATTCTTTTACAATTGAACTTATTCCTATTAGGTGCCATTCGTATAGGTATGCTGTACATCTAAATTATCTTTTCCTGCGTATGCTGTCGTACTCTATCGTTCTTCAAGGGACCGAATACGCTTTTCGCTCTCCCGCGAGTACGCTTTCTTTGGGGCTCAGTTCTTTGCCCACCAGTCTCTACTCAGACAATGATGTTTAACTGTGTTTTCATTCGACATTCATGGATTCTGCAAATTAATTACAAAAATCCATGAAACAATTTCTTAGCAAACTCATTGGCCCTGCTTCACGAACGAAAACACTTTAGTCCTGCATAAGCCAATATTTCGGTGAAAAACCAATCTTTCCAAGAAATTTCACCCGCAGTATCGACTCACAGACTGTTGGTTAGAATGTGTCTGTTGTCAGTAGCATGCAGTATTTCGGGTAAATTCTCGATGCATCCACTGTCACAATTTGCTGTAATGGTTTTTCACTAACTCCCCTTATTATCTCGCATACCTCACAATTAGCAAATATGAATTAAATATTTATTGAAAGGATGGGCAGCCAATACAATGTCTGTCAGAGGTAACAGCGTGGCGCGAAACAGGTGGGCACAGAATGGCCCAACACAAGTGGTAGCCAACTCGGGGGGCACCGATGCAATCAGTTCGCCAAGGATGTTTAACAGGTAGGTAAGGTATTCTTGCACGAAATGAAGTGAGAGTCCGTGAACAAAATGTCATTTAGGATGCTCTACAGGGTGTCCAAAGAGTGTCCCTGATCATGATAGGGCCTACAGGGAACCTTATTCACGAAGCTCCCGTAACTTACGGGAGTGCGCAAACTATTGTCCTTTTGCGGACAACCTATTGTTCACTATCAGCCTGACAAAGGATTTGCGTACCCTTAAAGTTACGGGAGCTTTATGAATAAGGTCCCAACTTAGTTGGTTGCTAGCGGTGTACATTGGCCTGTACAAACTGGGTAATTTTATTTAGTAGCCTAGCAAGGTTTCATGAATATGGGCCCAGGTTTATATATGCTCAATTGGACATCACACAACCTGGTCCCCAGAAAATATGGAGCCTGCAGGGGTGACTTTTTGGGACACCCTGTCGTCCAACAAATTTTCGCAGATTAAACGGGGTTAGGAAACTATTTCAGGGGATTTCTTTTGGAAAACCCTGTATGAGAATCGTTTTAAACCAACACTGGCGCTGATGGACGGTTCAAAAGTCCCATCGGCTTCGACATCATCAGATCATGCTCAACATGGATGAGTCCGTCATCTATAAACAAAGAGAAGAACACGCCTTGATTGCATTCTTATCGATCTCCGCATAAAATACACAACTAGCCTACCTGGTTGTATTTATTGACCAAAGGGAATCGTTATTTTATTAGCAAGTTACATGTACTTTTTTCGTCGTATTTGTTAATCTGACTGTTTGAGTGCCAAATAAGATTTGTTTTCTCGAAAAGAGTTAGGACTTTCCTCCGATCTGCCGCCGCTGGTTTTCAACACAATGGGTCATATGAATAAAGACTAGCAATGTTTTTACTTCAACTTTGTACAGCATTGCCTAATGCATTTGTATTGCAAAATTCAAGTAAAAGCATTTGCTAGTCTTTATTCATATGACCCAACGGCTGGTTTCGACACAGTCGGTAGACTGGTTTCTTGCTCTCGAAACGCTCTGGTATTTGCGCACGAGGCCAGAGGACCAGTCTACTTCAGTAAGATCGCCAGGCCGATCCCGCTGTACGTTCAGGACACCAGAGTCTGTATGATACTCCAGATTTTATCCTGAGGTAATCAGGGCGGTATGCTACATGTAGCTCCGGCGACGAAGGAAGCGCGAAGAACCTCTAATATTCTCTGGATGAGGTTTTAAGGAGATCACCGACTTCTGTAGCTATTCGTTAAAATCAACAGAAACTATAAACGACAATTTGATTGCTGTTTACTCTTTACTTGTCTTGTGATCTTCCAATCTCGAATCAAATCCGTTCTCCTCAAACAAGTGATTGGTTCTCCTGTTGATAATAGATTTTGTTACCTCTTTGCAAACAATTCTCGAGGGTAAGCTTGAAACAGAAGCAGGTCTCCGCTACAAGAGAGCGCCTTGTCGAGTGACGTAAGCACAAACTAGTTCGTCTCATTCCAATCTTTTGACAACAAGGTCAATATGGAGACGAGAAGTGCCATGCAACATGAGCAGCCTCTTTTACTCCAGGCAAATACAAACCGGCAGGAGACCGATCTCTCTCTCATAATCTGCCCAGTAGATGGCGCATGATGCGTACGAAATCGAGGCAGCAGAAGCTGCCTTTGCGTCATTCTGGCCAATCGGCAACAGATTCTGACATTACTGCCACCTGTATATGGCGATACCACTCGCTGGACTTCACAGTAACGCCACACAGATCCGGACTTGACTATTTCCGGTTGCCAATTTATAGCCTACAACATTGCTATGGAGAGCGAGTAGTGCCGTGATCTTTGTTTTACCTGCTTGCTGCTAAATTCTGCATTATTTGTAATTTACTTCTTGTTGATGACATCATGAGGTGGGGGTAATACAGGCCACACGTACAACATGAAAATAAACATAGGCGATTTTCGAACCGTGACCAATGCACGACCATGATTCTTCATGCGTAATCCAAACAACTGTTATGAAATATTACTTTTCTTTCGGACTTCTGACAATTAACTGCAATTTTTCTCCACTCTGCCAGTAGATCCCAGAGATGGAATCTGGTTTGGTTAAAATGGTGCAACTGCTCGAAGTATTGATGATCCCGTGTTCGTGCAAGCAAGGAAATAAGGCTGAAGTCGGTGACAGATTGGCGCGTACGCGTTCCGCCAATCAGAATATTGTTCGGTAGGTGTTTCGGTCCAGAAATGGAATCTGGTTTTATCGAGATAAAGCGTTCAACCAATCAGGGAGGCGGTAACACGGACCGGATCGTGGCACACGCGACACGAACACGCAGGCGAACAATAAACCTTTGTTCGCCTGCGTGTTCGTGTCGCTTGTGCCTCGATATGAACTCAGCCTTTTGAGTAAAAACTCACGCTCTCACCAAAAAACAGACTGTTGATGCAGCAGTCATTTGGTATTCGATTAAAATTGCCGAGGTAACCTTATATCTTCACTAATTTGAGAGGACCTCTTCGTCGAGTCCAAGTACATGCAAGAAAGTCACGCGTTGGGAATAAAATTTTCCACTCCAGTCATCGTTAGATCTCGATTTGCGATGTCGCCTCCGCTGCTGAGTGGTTGTCAACAAAGCCCGCTTACTGACTATGATGTAAAACAAACACCCCTATTGTTAACTCACCCTAGCGGTTTCCAACAGATTAGTAAAAGTCAACTAGAATGTAGTGACTTGGAGAGCACTTGGACGATAATCTGTTTGATGCAATTTGCAAAGTCAACATTTAATTATTCGCATGAGAAATTCAGTGATTTTGCTGGCCCGGTGGTGGCGACTGCTGACCACATGAATTGGAACTGAAAGCACTTTCGCAGTGTTTGTGGGCCTCCTTGCTCGCTGAAGTTTGTCCACGTGGTAGGATGTGCCGCCATCTACGAAGTTGCGACGTTACTTGTGGTGAACAGAATCAACAACAACAGTTCCAATGGTGGATGGAGGATAAGTTTAATTATTGCCACACGCACGTCTTAAACAATTAAAGATGGCAGAGATAGGGCTATAGCTGGAACCCGGGAGCTGGAACCATGGAGGTATTATGTAATACCTCCATGCTAGAACGTATGATATTTTCATTCTAAAAAAGAGGGTACAAATATCTGGAGGTATGCATCAACTGTGTTTGTATTGGTGAAAGGCCAAAACTCCGGTCAGTAGGCCTATCAAAATGTATTCAGCTTTCATCGTCCTTTCAAGGTGCCACCCCCTCATAACCAAGAATCGGCGCTCTGTTGTTCTTGACCGCAGCAATTTCAGATGGGTCTCAGCAGACAACGTATAGTTCGGTTCATAATCACACTACTCAGTTCATAGGAAAGGAAATAAAAGGTAATTTTGATCTCTTTGCCATCCTTACGATTCACATTCGTTTTCACACACTGCAAGGGTGCATTTTCGTTGCTTGCACCTGTACATTTCGAGGAATTTTCCCATGTATTCAGCACACTTTTTGAATGCACAGTTGAATCCGTAATTTGGTGCCCTGCATTTGGCTTTGCACCGGCACACTTTGCCCGATGGTCCGGCGGGACACTCCGTCGCATCGACAGTAGATGTCAAAAGTACAGCAAGGCAAATGGTGGCAATGATTACCATCTGTAAAACACATAAAATGTTTAGTCACACTTTTGCGTATGAGTTCCTTATTAAAATTTTTCAATACGCAGCCGTAAGCTGACTGCGTATTTGTAACTTTGACCTGCGAACCTACCTTCATTGCTGTGGCTTGAGTATACACTTGCCGGGGAAGTCAGTACAGAATGTGCTGTGACCAACAAAATCTAATTGAGAAATGAGCATGATGACGCAGGCAGGGCGTTTACATGACTTGTTTGTGAAACCCGCATTATTACAGTCATTGTATTTGATGGAGGTGTTAAATTATTATATCATTCATTAGAACTATTCATGATTCAATACCTCTCTTTCAGCCCGCACCATGTCGTTCGCCTTGTGACGTAATACCCGCCGTCACTCAAAGAAATACGCCTTAAAGCTGAACTAGCCTCATATAAAAGTAAACTGTCCCATCCGTCATGTTTTTGACGACCGTCCCCCATGTCTTGAAGCCCAGCCAGTACATTTAACTACGTCAGCACTGGGGGCGCTGCTCGCACAAACGGCCATGTCAACATAGACTCTCGGCCTAATTGCCGTTCAACCAGCAACAGCAGGGATCTACACGTCTACACGTGTGGTATCTAGGCTAACAAAGAGTGGGCGACTCCAAGAAAAACGAGATTCAGGCCGACTTATCCTGATACATGTATGATTTTCTTTTATCAAAGTAGCTTGTGCATGAGGTAAACCCTTCCAGAACCCGCAGAAACTATTCCGCTTGGCGGCGCAGCGAGCATAAGTGACGTCATTGCTTTGTACTTGTCGCAGCGCCGCCTATCAGGTTGCCGGTTCCCTGGTAATTTTGTTCTTTCAAAGCAAGTTACAAAAAAAGTGGAAAGTTACAAAAATCGCATTTATTCTGAAAATATTCGACATGATTACACAATAAATAAGTCAACAGCTACTTGAAGTTTGTCCACGTGGTAGGATGTGCCGCCATCTGCGAAGTTGCGACGTGACTCGTGGTGAAGAGAATCAACAAGAGTAGCTGTAATGGTGGATGAAGGATAAGTTTAATTGTTGCCACTGTTTCAATACGCACGTAATAATTTCTTAAACAAAGATGGCAGAGATAGGGCTATAGCTGGAACCATGGTGGTATTATGCAATACTCCATGCTAGAACGTATGATATTTTCATTCTCAAAAAAGAGGGTACAGATATCTGGAGGTATGCATCAACTGTGTTTGTATTGGTAAAAGGCCAAAACTCCGGTCAATATCAAAATGTATTGAGCTTTCATCGTCCTTTCAAGGTGTCACCCCTCACCATAACAAGAATCGCGGCTCTGTTGTTCTTGACCGCAGCAATTTCAGATGGGTCTCGGCAGACAACGTATATAGTTCGGTTCATAATCACACTACTCAGTTCATAGGAAAGGAAATAAAAGGTAATTTTGGTCTCTTGGCCGTCCATTTACGATTCACATTCGTTTTCACACACTGCAATGGTGCATTTTCGTTGCTTGCACCTGTACATTTCGAGGAATTTTCCCATGTATTCAGCACACTTTTTGAATGCGCAGTTGAATCCGTAATTTGGTGCCCTGCATTTGGCTTTGCACCGGCACACTTTGCCCGATGGTCCGGCGGGACACTCCGTCGCATCGACAGTAGATGTCAAAAGTACAGCAAGGCAAATGGTGGCAATGATTACCATCTGAAAAACACATAAAATGTTTAGTCACACTTTTGCGTATGAGTTCCTTATTAAAATTTTTCAATACGCAGCCGTATAAGCTGAAGCTGCGTATTTGTAACTTTGACCTGCGAACCTACCTTCATTGCTGTGGCTTGAGTATACACTTGGCGGGGTAGTCAGACAGAATGTGCTGTGACGAACAAAATCTAATTGAGAAATGAGCATGATGACGCAGGAAGGGCGTTTACATGACTTGTTTGTGAAACCCGCATTATTACAGTCATTGTATTTGATGGAGGTGTTAAATTATTATATCATTCATTAGAACTATTCATGATTCAATACCTCTCTTTCAGCCACCATGTCGTTCGCCTTGTGACGTAATACCCGCCGTCACTCAAAGAAATACGCCTTAAAGCTGAACTAGCCTCATAAGTAAACTGTCCCACCCGTCATGTTTTTGACGACCGTCCCCCATGTTTTGAAGCCCAGCCAGTACATTTAACTACGTCAGCACTGGGGGCGCTGCTCGCACAAACGGCCATGTCAACATTTAGACTCTCGGCCTAATTGCCGTTCAACCAGCAACAGCAGGGATCTACACGTCTACACGTGTGGAATCTAGGCTATTAAAGAGTGGGCGACTCCAAGAAAAACCAGATTCAGGCCGACTTACCCTGATACATGTGTGATTTTCTTTTATCAAAGTAGCTTGTACATGAGGTAAACCCTTCCAGAACCCGCAGAAACTATTCCGCTTGGCGGCGCAGCGAGCATAAGTGACGTCATTGCTTTGTACTTGTCGCAGCGCCGCCTATCAGGTTGCCGGTTCCCTGGTAATTTTGTTCTTTCAACAGCAAGTTACAAAAAAAGTGGAAAGTTACAAAAATCGCATTTATTCTGAAAATATTCGACATGATTACACAATAAATAAGTCAACAGCTACTTTTGGTTATACAAGGAAGTGACAAAAAAGGAACAGATGAAGTTCCAGGTGTGAACGTCAGGATACTCGCAGGAGTCACATTCCAGATGGAGCCCTAGCGATCTCCTATACTGTACTCACACACTTCGGAGTAATACTGGAATTTCCCGCGAATGCCGGCCTTTATATTGACCTGAAGCAGGGCCTACAGAGTAGGCGAAGCCGAGAAGGGTAATTCAGTATTTAATTGCGAAAGATATTGGCCTAGTTTCTAGCGACATACACGTATGGACGAAATACTAACCGGTATTTTTCTCTCGGAGTCATTTCAATAATGAAGTTCGACGGTGAGAAATAAACTTTGATTTTATTGCAGACAGGTGGCAGCACTGTATCAACACTTTTTTGACCAACATCAGCACGATGGAATATCTGATGTGATCGACATTTTGTCTATGGTAGCAAAAGTCCCCCGATTGAGCCTTCTGTCAGATTTATCCAAACGCAGTCTCATCTGAATATTTCAAACCTCCATTCGTGTGCTGGTTCCAGCTGCAAATCCGCCAATCTCGACGTAGACTGGTCTCCTGCCCTCGTACCGCTCTTCTGCCACGTACGCCGTGGGTAGGGGCGCAGTCGAATCCCGACGTGTGTTGCCGTTTAGTTGAAAGAAGAGGTTAGATAATGATCTTTGATCAAGGACCTTCATCAGTGCAATCTTTTATGCTGTTACGTTACTGTTCATAGCAGTCACGGTTATAAGAATTTTGCCGTTGGTTTGGTTACATTGTTTTTTAAATTACATAAAATTCGAAGAACGGACGTTGATAACAGAAGAAGGACGGACAATTCTCTAACACATCACAGCAAGCGTATCGAAGATCGAATGGGCCTATACCCCCATAAGAACGCATCCTTAAAGAAATCAGAAAATGTGATATGATTGAAGCTTAGTTTGGATGATTTTGCTTGATATGTGATAGGCCTACGTAGGCTATTTGACAATTCTTTGACAGGTCTGGATGTAAGTTCAGTGCGTAGTCAATGGTGATAGGCCTACGTAGGCTACTGAATTCTTTAACAGGGAGTGTGTTTTTTTTGCTTCAGTGATGAGCGTAGGCCTATAATGGTCAATGGTTTTGCATAACATTGAAAATTTAGCAAATTGAAAATTTGGCATAGTATGGTTCACCTAGTAATGAAAAGAGGTGTTGGTGTGTAACACACTGTGCGTAGACTTAAAGGAGCACGGTTTGTGATCGCTTACTGGTATTTTGACTGCCGACGTAGAGGGCGCCACCTAGCGGCAGCAATACGAACTACAAAAAGACCATTACAAAATGTACGCGGAAGATCGGGTCCATTCGCCGACAACGTATATAGTTAGTCCCTGGGGTTGGAGAGTGGTGCGCACGGCGATGGTGGCGCCGGCTGTCGAGAAAAGGTGGCAATACCGTGCTCCTTTAATTATGGATAGATCCATCACAACCATTTCTGTTCGCATGCGATTGTTACATTTCCTGCAAGTTCATAAACACAATAAATTTTGAAAAATCTCATAAACACCCGATTATTTGAGAAAGAGATCCGTTATGCAGGCCTTACGCAAAAAATGAAGATAGCAGAAAGATACCGGCAAGAAAGACAAGTTTATTGATGTATGGTGTGTTGAATTTGGCCCAGCCGTTGAGGAGATATCGGCCGAAAACCTCGCGCCAAGGGGATTTGGAATGAAGAGTAGTAATGAAAAGAGGTGTTGGTGTGTAACACACTGTGCGTAGACTTAAAGGAGCACGGTATGTGATCGCTTACTGGTATTTTGACTGCCGACGTAGAGGGCGCCACCTAGCGGCAGCAATACGCACTACAAAAAAACCATTACAAAATGTACGCGGAAGATCGGGTCCATTCGCCGACAACGTATATAGTTAGTCCCTGGGGTTGGAGAGTGGTGCGCACGGCGATGGTGGCGCCGGCTGTCGAGAAAAGGTGGCAATACCGTGCTCCTTTAATTATGGATAGATCAATCACAACCATTTCTGTTCGCATGCGATTGTTACATTTCCTGCAAGTTCATAAACACAATAAATTTTGAAAAATCTCATAAACACCCGATTATATACAGTAATCCAACCACTGTGTGAGTGGACCAATCGTATCACTTTTAAATCGCTAATCTCCTTATTGCATTCATAATCCCGACCGGGGATCACTGCTGATCCCCGCCTACAGATCTCAATTTGTATCTCATCAATAATTTCATTCGAATGTTTATTGCTCTTTTCGACAAATACATGTACTAAAAAATATTTCAACACCTTTCAAAAACCAGGAGCCTAATTCACAAGCTTTCGAAGCGTACGTATGATCTTAGCACTGCCCATATCTATTGTTCGTCGACTTGCTGACAATAGATATGGGCAGTGCTAAGATTATACTAGGGAGGTTGAGATTAACTACTTATCACGGATCCTTATACATATACGGATAGAATTCTGTACAACGATGATAAATTTTGTGTACATTTCGATCCGTATACGTAGGATACGTGATAAGTCGCTGATCTCAACCTCCCTATTTACGCAAAGAGGGCTTTGAATCAGGCCCCAGAACTCATTTAGTCTGCTTGTAGCGGGACCGTGGCAAGCACGCATGCGTCGTACTCAGTTAGTAATACCCTACTTCCGGTAAAATGATAAAATCACGTGGCACTCTCCGTGGTGCATCATCAGCGGGTTCCACTTTTCCCACATGATAACATGGACAATAATTTGAAACGTGGAATGCCCGACACGGCTCTCTCGGACCGAGAATGACAAAATGGAAGATTTTAAGAAGAAAGCCAAGATAGATTATCACGAAGTCCAGCACACAGAAATACGTCTAACTTGTTTACACTGCACTTTGAATTCTCCAGGGTCGGAATCTGGCTGCTACGTCAGCAACGCTACACACACTCCTGTCACTGTGGCGAATATCAATAATGAGCACATAGTAATCGATACTAAACATATACATTTTCGCCTTCTTTGTCTATCAAAGTCAGGAATCTGGAAAAAAGTAGAGAAAACATTGTTTTAGACATAAACCTGGTCCGAAGTTTGAACTTCGGCTTTCGTACAGGCCATGCTGGCCGGGCGACGAGATAGGTTCCCTGCAACGCAACCATGGTACATGTAGGGCCGTATTCTAGAAGCTTCCTTAAGTGTAAGGTCGACCTTAATCTTTTGTATTCTACCCTGCAAACAATAGCTAAAGGTCGACCTTACACTTAAGGAAGCTTCTAGAATACGGCCCGTAGAGTCCTGGGGTGGCCGCATAGAAACTCCGCTAGCGCTAGCGGAGCCCATCTGCCGATAGTGCTGTACATTTTTCCATGCATTTTAACACCGATAGGCTGTCGAAGCACTAGCGGAGTTTCTATGCGGCTACCCCTGATGGTGTGAGTTAGGCTCCCAAATTATTCACTTTATCCAGATGGGCATAAGAGTGCTTTCCTTGACTTAAGACTCAAGAATGATTTCAGGTACCGTTTCAGATGAAGTCGTAGCAGTAGTGCCCCCTTTTCTGGCCAAATTTTCGAAAATCATTAGGGTGCCTACCAGAAGTGAAGGAGAGCTTACCGAAAGAACCTCTACCACCGATGAGACTGATTCTTCACTAGCGGACTTCAGGGACTTGCTGCACTCTGTAGAAAAGAAAAAGAGGCGTTACAATAACAAGCACCTCTTAAGTATCATAACCGACACCTCATATTCATAAGTAACATTATTCTATTGGCCTTTTGACAACACCTATTCATAGACCTCAGAGAATTTAAAGGCCACATTCCCTATACTCCGATAAACATAACCTGAAGCCATATCTTGTCAGACCTCTATTGGCAATGTTGTTGAACTACCGCATATCAACCTCGCCCTACGTAGATAACCCTCGTTCCCAGGGTATCCAAGTATGCATTGCATTACATTCTCCAACACTGAGGCGAAAGCCAACACAACGGTATTGGAAAATGATGCAATCATGCACCGCTGGTTGCGCCGGCTGTCGACAAAAAGTGGAAACATTATGACCCTTTAAATTACGAGAATCGATGTATGAAAACCCAGAGATTTTTTCCAATCTTTACGTTTTTTCTTCGACAGGTTTGTCTGGTGAAGCCATATCTTGTTTCAATGCACCATTACAAAAGGGATACGATCGCTCTGTTGATGTTTCTTAATGGATTACAATCAATACTGGTCCCCCTTCCGACTGACTGGGAAAAAACACTTCAAATTGTCAGCAGCGGGATCGAAAACTGATTTCAGGTGACCCAATGACACTTGATGGCTTGAAGGTTTAATAATCAACGATGAAAAACGTTCATGTTTATGTCGTTGCCATAGCAACGTCACAGGCGAACGTATCCAAGGGTTGGTGATCTCACAATTGCAACTAATGAGGAGACAGCTTTGGCCAGCTCATCCTAACTTGATTGAAGTGAGCTGTACAATGTTGTACGTGAACCGAGTGGTTCGCGTGACTGATTTTGCGTCAGGTGAAATCAATGTGAAAAGCAATCTTGACTGCATGCATTGGGGTGATGTACTGTGGGTGCCCTGATCGAATTCGAACACTCTACCGAAAAGAACGATGTCGGACGATGAAATTCCGCTCCACTTATTAGTGCTGCGACATCCAACCTCAGCCGAGCGTAACTAATCCCTGGGTACGAGATTGCTGACAACCTTGTGCGTTCCATTCAAAACACATTCTTGGACATCGACTGAGTAACAGCAGAAGATTTCACCGATTCGATAACGATGTCCAGCGTTCAGCCGGGTGCGGTGGCATGTAGGCCTACCATCCCTGTAATGACCCCCCCCCCCCCCCTCCCCCCATGTCGTGCCCTCCCCTTTGGTGACGATGCAAGTGAGAATTGAAGACACAGTCAGTCAGTGATTACACAGGATGTGAACGTCAAGTCAAAGAGTAAAAAGGTGTACATATCCGAGGGAGAGGTTTCTTTTTCTGGAACTTTCTGATACTCGCTTGCGAACATCTCCTTCCAAATCATCATCTGTAATAAGCCAGTAAACTCGGTTCATAGTCCAAGATATGAGGCCAAACTACGCCACTTGGTGGTCAGAATGTTCCTTCGCAGGTGGTATCACCATCCTGAGGGAATCAGTGGTTCTACGTACCCGCCAGGGATTACTGACGATTATTGCCGTACGAAGTCGTCAGAGTAATCCGTGGAAGATACCGATGAATGCTGGCTCCGAAACCGGAAATAGTTCTTTTTCCTGATTTCTTTCTTCCTTTGCAGTTTGTAATATGGTAATAGTGAGGTTTCGCAAGACGAAACACGAAGTGCGATATACGAAATTCAACCTCATTTCCAGGACCTAATTTATTTCTGGAGATGGTTGGTACCACAAATGTTTCTACTGCCAGTGCGTCTTTTAGCGTAACATGTAAGACCGAGAGAGTTATGGGGCATCTTGAATTTTTAAATTTCCACTTCTACGAAGTGGAAATGAAAGATAAATTTCAAAGTTTAATATGCACCGTAACTCTATCGGTCTAACGTTATACGCGAACAGACTCTTGCAGCAGGCGATATTTGTGGTACCAACCATCTCCTGAAATACATTATGTAGGCCTAATGAAAATGAAGTCTAATTTCGTATTTCGTACTTCGTGTTTCGTCAGATTTTGCGAAACCTCACTATTGTGTTGCATCTTAGAAATATGCATCGAACACGAACTGAATCAAAAATCTATTTTTGGCTGAATATATGTTGGGGGCATACAAGCAATGTTGTTTTATTTATACTCCTCACGTTACTGACATGCAAAAACCTATACTCCTCACGTTACTGACATGCAAAAACCTACCCAATTTGTCGAGGTCGGGTGTTGCACTGTCCAGGGGTTTACGTCACCGTATCTTTGCATACTTGAAAGCATATCTCGAATGTCGTGTATATCTCTGCAACAAGAAGAGCGTTACCAGGAACACCAGATTATAAAGTACGTATACTTGATATCATCAGGAAATGAAATACACCGGATCAAGAATTTTCATACAAAAATATTATATTCACGCCTGCTTAAATGCAGGTGTGATGGTATATGTACCTAGGAAGCACAGATGTGTATGGTAGGCCTATTTGGCAAGCACAGAAATTGGCCTCCCTATTAACACCAAAGTAATGCTCATTCGGTATGTTGTTCCACATTTTTATTCTACAGGTGCAACTAAAAAAGTAGCCTTCCCTGTTTGCATTGCGTGCACAAAACAAAATAGAAAAAAGCGAGTTGCCCTTTTCTTCCTAAAAAATGGCACTTAAATATCACCAAGCTTCAGCGACGCCTTTACAACTCTCAAGATCAGAGATGAGATTAGATGGCAGATCTCTGCCTTTTATTATTATGAAGGCAGCTTTGAAGATGCGTGGCATACGTTGGTGTCATTCAACAGGCTGCAAAAAACACGAGGCAAGAAACCGGCATCGCACAATTTAAATGTTACGTGGCGCGCGTAGGTTTGTAATGGTGTACTGGTCTACTTGTGTACTTCGAGCCCTCGTTGAAAGCTATTAGAATTCTTCACATCATCATCTTAGTTTTTCCACAGCGTTTCAATTGTGCCAAGAAGAAAAAGAGTTTTGAAATAACTGTGAAGAAGTGAGAGGAATTACCCTTATCCATGGAATTACCCTTACAGTTAGAGTGTGGATGTATAGGTAAGAAAATAGGAGCAGTGAGCCGCAGTTATCGCCAAAAGACGGCAGCAAAGTTCCAGCGAACAAATACAATAACAAATTGAATTTTCTATTGTATTGGTCCGCTAGAACTGATTAGTGCTCACTCAACCATGAACGAGTGCGCTTGGCACTGAATTGGGCCGTATATACTGAAGCGTATTGGTCAACTGATTGACAGCTCCTGTTGTTAGTTCTTTCTTGAAGGAATTATACTGACTGTCAGTATAATTCCTCCAAGGTTCGTTACACAGCTAAGTAATTTTCAAGAATGCGTCAGTGATCAGCCGGCAGGATGTCAACCGGCTGCATGAACAACCCCTGACGAAAACTCCGCCAGCATTCACCACTGAATCAATTGTTTCTATCGGTGGCTTACTTTTGCAGCATCCTGTAGTCCTCGGCCTCAAGCCGTTTTTTATCACCCGTTGGCATATCGAGATTTGTTCCACGGCTATAGAGCCATATCGATGGTTGTGCGTTGTCAGTTGACACTCCTGGAGTCCGGTCTGTATGAAAATAGCTTTACCTAAAATTTAAAAAAATCATTAGTTAAAGCGGATTGTTCGCGTCTGTCCAAAGTGAACCAAAAATAATAAAACAACCCGTTTTATTCGTAACAACAACTGGTAAATGCATTGCGGCGGCCGATCCGGAAACTGCTGTGTGGAATATTTGTCTCGGCGCGAATAGTCCGCTTTAAAAGTAAATTCGGGAAAAAATCTTTAAAATTGTATCATTAGCACTGGCTCCCAGCAGACCATGAACTGATGAGGCCCTCGACTATGACGATTTTTTTAACTTGATATTTTTTGCCTTAAAGGGCAACGATATTGCCATTTTTGTCGACAGCCGGCGCCACCTGTGGTGATTGCATCATTCTCCAATACCGTTGCTTTACTTTTCGCCCCAGTGTTGGAGAATGTATGATTACAATACAATGCATACGTGGATACCCAAGAAACGTGACGTGAGTTAATACTGTACATGGAGCGAGGTTGATAAGCGTTAGTTCAACAACTATGTAAATAGAGGTCTCCCTTAACGCGGATATGGTTAGCGCAGGATAGGGAAGGAATACTGTGGCCCTTTAAGGCTAGTTCATTCCTCGTCAACCAATATGCGAAACGCAAAATATTTCGTTTGCAACTAGCGTGGCACTTGATGAAACAGGAAGTCAATTTCCAGAATCTTAGCAAATTTTCGACCCCAACCGGGGTCTTCTTCAGGCTGGCACTTTCAAGTCGAGCTACCAGTCCAGGGCCCATATTCATAAAACCTTGCTAGCTTAGTTGGCTGCTAGTTGTGTACATTGGTCTGTACAAACTAGGCACTTTATAGCAGGCAACTAAGCCTAGCAGGGTTTTATGAATATGGGTCCTGAAGTGTTACACTTCTGGTAGCGTGGCACTTGCATATGTTTACAGTTATACTGTATACCTGTAGAAAAGGGGAAGAATCGAAGAAGCTCTAGTGTCCTCAGCATTTGCACCTCGAACAACTCAAGGCAAGATGAATAGCTGCTCCATAATTTTTCAACTTCGTTCCTGTCCGTGTTCTCCGGATGCGCGAGACTGCTGCAAGAAAAAAGCGAAGGAAACCATACCGGTACTGTAGTAGGCCTAACGTTGCAGAGGATTTCCTTAAGCGGTTCATCCACGTACAATATTTATTGTAGAATATGGGGCCCAAAATGGGTGTCATGCTTCTGGCATAATGGATGGAAGAAAGATTGGCTGCATTGCCCATTTTGTTCCTCATATTGTGCAATAATATTGCACGTGTATAGGCCGCTTTAGGCTGAGTTCACATAGAAGTACACGGTATATACGAACACGCTGGCGAACAATGGCCTAATAAAGGGTTCATGACCATGAAACCTTGTTTGTTCGCCAGCGTATCCGTATACCGTATACCTCGATGTGAACTCAACCTCAGAAAAGCAAACAGTATGGCGAACGGCTAGTATCACACGATGTACCAAAAGGAAATTGGTAACCAACATCTCTGAACCATTAGGTACTAAAATAAACCAGACTGCCTTTTCCGCCGGGCGTTCTCATGGTTACCACCGTTGTTGCTGTACGGTGTGCCAAATTTCGTATCCAGGGCGACATTTATCTATTTCGAAAAGCTGCTCCACATCAAGGCTGCAAGAATCGGTAAGGTAGGGTGCAGGGCCTAAACACGTCTTTCAATAGGAGCCGTCAGTGAGTTGACCAATAGGTGTCACTAAGGCCCAATTAAATGCATATAGCGCACCCAGTCATTATTGATCGAGCAGCAATCACGTAGATTTTCCTGTACTTTGGTCCGCTAGAACTTTGCTGCCATCTGTTGGCAATATGCGCGGCTGACTGCTCCTGTTGAAATGGCAATACTGGGGAAGGAGGGGCTTGGCGATTCCGAATAAAAAATGTCAAGTTTTTTAAAAAATGATTAATTACAATAACATGTAATTACTTTGGGCTAGAAACTGATTGAGAACTTCCGTGGAAATTTTACCATGCATTTGCCTCCTACAGCGCCATCATCTTCTATCTTTAAACTTACTTTCTAAGGTGGGGAAGAAGTCGGTTTTTATTTTGTTTCGCCAACGAACAAGCCCTCTTTCTCGATTTCTTGAGTTCTTCTCTGAAAGCATCCGAGTCCTTTGAGCCTCCCAATGCAATCACCATTGTGCAATAGCGGGCAATCTCACGGTTGAAATCCTTTATTAACTGGAAAGATGAGACAATCAAGTCAGTTTCAAAGCGAATCATACTTCTCTAATTAAGTCTGTATACCCGAATGTTTGATTTTCGTTGGATAACGACCATCTGAATCTTTGATTTCACCGTCAGAGGGGAACAGGGGGTTTAACCGTTGATGCGAATTTCCTTACTATACCGCGAACTGGGTTCACCTTGGTATTCAAAGCCTTTCTTGTCAAAGACGCGACTGTACACACGTACATGTATATTGCATGGTGGCTGAGCTACAAATGTATGTCGAGCCGCTCGACAAAATAAGCGAATGTTCAGGCTTCTTTATCGAGCCGCTCGATGAGCAGTCCGTATAGATTATGACGTGTGCTGTGTGCAGTGTGATTACACCTAAGTTTAAGTGTTGTGTTTGCAATAGTTATATGTTTGAGCTCGACGAGGAATCTCATTAAAATTTTCCATTGTGGGTTTGGCGTGTATAAGGGTAGATTCATACTTCTCCGTTTTGCGCTCTGCACTTGTGCGTTCCCTATGTTTATGTGTGGTACCAATAATAAAATTACTTTTTCTACCACGCACTCACAAACACCCGTAGGAGACGGACAAGCGCAAAGCGGACAAACGCAAAGTATGAATTGGCCTTAAAGCTAATTCATACTTTTCCGTTTTGCGCTTTGCGCTTATCCGTTTCCTATGTTTACGTGTGGTACCAACAATAAAATAACTTTTTCTACCACGCACTCACATAGGAAACGGACACGCGCAAAGCGCAAAATGCGAAGTATGAATTGGCCTTTAGTGTTGTGACCAGTAAGGCCCGGTGCGTGTGTGTGAAGCCACTTGCGAAACACTGTGAACCCTCAACCACTTGTGACATGAAAAACAGCAATTACATGACATTACACAAACGTTAGTCTCGGTCTTGGTCTTACTTTTACCGGTGAGTAGGAAGGGGACGGGGAACGATGCTGATGGGGATTGCGTTGGGTGACAAAAACCGAAAGTGAAAATAGGTAAAGGCAAAAATAGATAAGCGAACTTATCTATTTTTGGTAGAGGATATAATATGGAACAAGAAAATATTTAGGTTTTGGTACATAGAATTTGAAATTAAAAATGGTAAATGAAGGTTAAGAAGGGCGGTTAGCATAAAGGATGTTTTTTGTTGTTGCACTTCTTCGGTAAGAAATAGCGAAGGAACATACATGATCAATACTATTGCACAATATGAGAATCAAAATGGGCAATATTATAGAGTTTTCGCAAAACCGCCGAAATGCCTACACGAACGTATATCCTTTTGTTCGGTTACTCTCTTCGTGGCATCGAAGGTCTGGCGTTCGCGTTGGCATTTCGGGGGCTTTGCGAAAAACTCCCTCTGATTGCCAATCTTTCTTCTGTCCATCATGCTAGAGGCTCATGTTTCCATTCTGGGCCACATATTGTGCAATAATATTAGATGGTGTATCTACATGACGTAGGCCTTTTACGTCGGTGTCTAAATAAGCACAATGGCCTGACAGGTGAAAGTACTATTATTCAATAATTGTAGGCTATATGGACTAAAACGAACGCACAGTGGAGGGATTCATACTGATTTGGGTGGGGTGTCTGAGGAAGCCGCTGTACTTTGCTTCCAGTATGTTATCAGATACGTCCGTGTTAGTGTTCTACATTACTGAGACCCTATGCAACAGATACACGGACATAATAATGGACATGTAAGCTATACAAATAACGATGACACAGTGCACTGCCAACTCCTCTATTTTCCTAATGTAAAAGGAACCGTTTCTTTTAAAAGATTTTCCTCGGACATTTTTCCTGATGATGGCTTTTCCTTTTACACTCAGTCTGGTTTCAGCATGTATCACGGCAGTGTGTATCAGTGTAAG
This sequence comes from Notospermus geniculatus, assembly GCA_002633025.1. Classification (NCBI taxonomy): domain Eukaryota; kingdom Metazoa; phylum Nemertea; class Pilidiophora; order Heteronemertea; family Lineidae; genus Notospermus; species Notospermus geniculatus. The sequence goes on along the minus strand of NMRB01001010.1, from coordinate 51,894 downwards.
GCCACATGAATTTGAAACTTGGAGTTGCAGTGCTTTATCAGACGTAGACAAACCTGACGTTGGACAAAGAGCATCACTGGGCGACGCCATNTGTTCCACGGCTATAGAGCCATATCGATGGTTGTGCGTTGTCAGTTGACACTCCTGGAGTCCGGTCTGTATGAAAATAGCTTTACCTAAAATAAAAAAAATCATTAGTTAAAGCAAATGGCTAGCGGGGTTTGTTTTGATTTTTGATGGGCCCTCCCATAGAGAGTGAATCTCGCCTCCAGGCACAGCCGTGCTCCAGCCATATGCAAAACCTGTGCAAATATGCGAACGTACACCTGGGGACGAGCTTCCATTAAAAATTGTTAAAATGGGGTAATGACATTTTCAAATTCAGTCGGTCAAAATGTACGTTTTGTGCAATTCACATTGATTTTGAAGCGGCAGATTTTGCAGAATACGCCTCCGAAGTTTGGCTGTCTAATGCATTTCCCTTTAAACTAAAATCCTTCTTTCGCCTTTTTCTCAAAATGTGCTTGATATTGAGGACCAACTGTCATGGCGCCCCAACTGAATCAAAACAAACACCGCGAGCCATTTGCTTTAAGAGTAAATTCGGGGGGAAATCTTTAAAATTACATGTATATCATTAGCACTGGCTCCCAGCAGACCATGAACTGATGAGGCCCTCGACTACGACGATTTTTTTAACTTGATACTTTTTTGCCGTCAAGCGCCACGATATTGCCATTTTTGTCGACAGCCGGCGCCACCGGTGGTGCTTGCATCATTCTCCAATACCGTATAGTTTTACCTTTCGCCCCAGAGTTGGAGAATGTATTATTACAATACAATGCATACGCGGATTCCAAAGGAACGTGAGTTACTGTACCTGGGGCGAGGTTGATAAGCGTTAGTTCAACAACTATGTTAATAGAGGTCTCCCTTAACGCGGATATGGTTAGCGCAGGATAGGGAAGGAATACTGTGGCCCTTTAAAGGAGTTAGACGCCGAAGTTGTAAACAAGCTGGTTTGTTTACAAACATGGTCGGCAAACTAGTTTTATTCCTTCGTGCAGGTGGCAGCACCAGTAGCGCCCCGTGATCGTTAGACTGGTTCCCGGTCCGATGCAACTCACTCACGATATTCACGTCAGTACATATCACCGACAATAGGTGACAGCACCGCAGGCGTCGCGTGGACAGAGAACCAGTGAGTGAGTGTTTACAACTTGGACGTCCAGCTCCTTTAAGGCCAGTTCATTCCTCGCCAACCAATATGCGGAACGCAAAATATTTCGTTTGCAACTAGCGTGGCACTTGCATATGTTTACAGTTATACTGTATACCTGTAGAAAAGGGGAAGAATCGAAGAAGCTCTAGTGTCCTCAGCATTTGCACCTCGAACAACTCAAGGCAAGATGAATAGCTGCTCCATAATTTTTCAACTTCGTTCCTGTCCGTGTTCTCCGGATGCGCGAGACTGCTGCAAGAAAAAAGCGAAGGAAACCATACTGTAGTAGGCCTAACGTTGCAGAGGATTTCCTTAAGCGGTCCATCCACGTACAATATTTATTGCACAATATGGGGCCCAAAATGGGTGTCATGCTTCTGGCATAATGGATGGAAGAAAGATTGGCTGCATTGCCCACTTTGATCCTCATATTGTACAATAATATTGCACTTGGATAGGTCGCTTTAGGCTGAGTTCACATAGAAGTACACGGTATATACATGTACGAACACGCTGGCGAACAATGGCCTAATAAAGGGTTCATGACCATGAAACCTTGTTTGTTCGCCAGCGTATCCGTATACCGTATACCTCGATGTGAACTCAACCTTAGAAAGGCAAACAGCATGGCGAACGGCTAGTATCACACGATGTACCAAAAGGAAATTGGTAACCAACATCTCTGAACCATTAGGTACTAAAATAAACCAGACTGCCTTTTCCGCCGGGCGTTCTCATGGTTACCACCGTTATTGCTGTACGGTGTGCCAAATTTCGTATCCAGGGCGACATTTATCTATTTCGAAAAGCTGCTCCACATCATGGCAAGGCTGCAAGAATCGGTAGAGGGGTGCAGGGCCTAAACACGTCTTTCAATTGAAATGGCAATACTGGGGAAGGAGGGGCTTGGCAATTCCAATAAAAGAAACTTAAGTTTTTTTTAAAACGATCATATGACTTTTGGATTAGCAACAGATTGAGAACTTCCGTGGAAATTTTACCATGCATTTGCCTCCTATTCAGCGCCATCATCTTCTATCTTTAAACTTACTTTCTAAGGTGGGGAAGAAGTCGGTTTTTATTTTGTTTCGCCAACGAACAAGCCCTCTTTCTCGATTTCTTGAGTTCTTCTCTGAAAGCATCCGAGTCCTTTGAGCCTCCCAATGCAATCACCATGGTGCAATAGCGGGCAATCTCACGGTTGAAATCCTTTATTAACTGAAAAGATGATGAGACAAGTCAAGTCAGTTTCTCTAATTTACTGTGTACACCCGAGTGTTTGATTTTCGCTGGATCATCTGAATCTTTGATTACACCGTCAGATTTTGAGAGGGGAACAGGGGGTTTAAACGTTGATGCGAATTTCCTAATACTATACCCCGAACTGGGTTCATCTTGGTATTCAAAGCCTTCTTGTAAAAGACGCCACTGTACACAATTGTATATTTCGTGGTGGCTGAGCCATGGTTACATATTTGACCATACTTATCTTCAAAAGGAAATTGAGACTGAGTTTATTTATCGAACCGCTCCGGCGACAAATAAGCACAATTTTTAGGCTTCTTTGTCGAGCAGCTCGATGAGCAGTCCCCCGTAGATTCTCATAATGTGTGCTGTGTGCAGTGTGGTTACACATATGTTAAGGTACTGTCACACTGAGCTATAGTTCTCAAAACGTCATGTCCCGTCCTTAAAAAAATCGTAGAAGGGCAAGAACGTGTAATGTTGGCCAAATAATGTGTCGAAGTGCTGGAGCACCCTTCCCGCCCTCCATGAAGTTCCTAAAAATACTGTAAAAAGTTACCACTACGTCCACTCCGTTCGAACACAGTTTGAGCCCGTTCGGCAACATTTTCAAGAACGTACTGAGAACTGGCTCAGTGTGATGGGGGCATTTAAAAGTGTTGTGGTTGCAATTAGTTACATGTTTGAGCTCGACGAAGAATCTCATTAAAATTTTCCGTGTGTGGATTTGGTGTGTTAGTGTTGAGACCAGTAAGGTCCAGTGCGTGTGTGTGAAGCCATTTATGCGAAACACCGTGAACCCTCAACCGCTTGTGACATGAAAAACGGCAATTACATGACATCACACCAACATTAGTCTTGGGCTTGGTCTTACTTCATGTGAGAAGGAACGAGGGGACGGGGATGCTGATGGGGATGCGTTGGGTGACAAAAACCGAAAGTGAAAATACGTAGGTAAAGGCAGGGGAAGATAATCTCCTCCTGGTAAAGGATATGATCTGGAACAATAAAAATATTCAGGTTTTGGTACATAGAATTTTGAAATTGAAAATGGTAAATGAAGATTAAGAAGGACAGTTAGCACAAAGGTTGTTTTGTTGTTGTTGCACTTCTTCGGTAAGGAAATAGCGAAGGACCATACATGATCAATATTATTGCACAATATGAGAATCAAAATGGGCAATATTATAGAGTTTTCGCAAAACCGCCGAAATGCCAACACGAACGTGTACCCTTTTGTTCGGTTCTCTCTTCGTGGCATCGAAGGTTTGGCGTTCGCGTTGGCGTTTCGGGGGCTTTGCGAAAAACTCCCTCTGATTGCCAATCTTTCTTCTATATCCATCATGCTAGAGGCACATGTTTCCATTTTGGGCCCCATATTGTGCAATAATATTGGATGGTGTATCTACATGACGTAGGCCTTTTACGTCGATGTCTAAATAAGCACAATGGCCTGACAAGTGAACTAAAGTATTATTCATTAATTGTAGGCTAATGGACTAAAACGAACGTACACTACAGTGGAGGGATTCATACTGATTTGGGTGGGGTGTCTGAGGAAGCCGCCGTACTTGCTTCCGCCGTACTTTGTTATCAGATACGTCCGTGTTAGTGTTCTACATTACTGAGACCCTATGCAACAGATACACGGACATAATAATGGACATGTAAGCTATACAAATAACGATGACACAGTGCACTGCCAACTCCTCTATTTTCCTAATGTAAAAGGAACCGTTTCTTTTAAAAGATTTTCCTCGGACACTTTTCCTGAGGATGACTTTTCCTTTTACACTGGTTTCAGCTGTATCGCGACTGTGTGTTTCAGTGTAAAGCCACATGAATTTGAAACTTGGAGTTGCAGTGCTTTATCAGACGTAGACAAACCTGACGTTGGACAAAGAGCATCACTGGGCGACGCCATCTTTTCCATTTGACCAACATGGGAGCTTTGGTAACCTGGGGAGGAGATCAACCGGAAGTTCATTTAGATGAAAATCTTATGATTCCCATGGTCAAAAGAAGATTACCCTCATGTAAATCTACCATCGTAACTCTGGGTCCCCATAAGGCTTTTCCTGCTTTGCCAGTATCGTTCTTGGCTCGACACTACAAGGCCCCTGTTTGTTGCAACTCGTTCGTTACTGCGTCATGTTTTTGTTACTTCTCACCCCGTTATGGTTATTACTTCAGCAATTTCGACATAATTTTCACGACTTCCCGTCACATTTTCGTCGAAATCTTACAGCATCATCATTTTTCGCGCAAGTCCGATGCAACGGATCCCTCTTTCTAAATGCCATTTCATTTCGTTTGTATACGATGTTCAGTGTAGTTTACATTACGCGATGCATTGCGTTTTTCAAAATGGCCGCCATTTGGCATAAATTTGTCAAACAACTTCTCCATGTCGCGTTCTTTCGGTTAAAAAAACAATGATGGTTGTACCGACGAAAATATGATGGACTTGAGGAAAACAGTTTTTAAATTGTTAAGCGCTAACGAAGCCTGACGCAGTAGCTGTTTGGGAACAAACAGTTGACATCATGTCGACACTGTTCCATATTTTCAAGACGAAAAACATGCCTTCATTTCATTCATTTTTTTCCTTAGTCTGAACAAATATTGCCACTGTAACTTGTGAAAGGCGTTCGATTTCTATCATGGCCTGGTGATTGCATTCGGACGATTTCCAATACTCCACTAGGATTGTTTGTTCCTGGGTCCAATGGAAATGATTTACATGTATCGATGCCGGTATAACCATTTTCTAACCCTAAAATAACAGAAGGCACGTATCGCAAACAAACAGAAGTCCGTGTAATGGGTTATAAGTACGTTTAAGTCATCTGGAGCTCGATGGGCGTATGTCAATCAAACCCTTAGTAACCAGACCACAATGAACTTAGGGTTTACTCTAAACGGTCCAACGCACATTGTTTTCTAACCAGCTGAACCTTGGTTTGAAATTGAACATACAACTAGACCTTGATTTGAAATTGAACACAGGCACAGGCATGGGATTGGCTGGAAGTGTCCTGTGAATAAAATGCATGTCAATAGCCAGACTTCACCAACAATACCAAGGTCTGCCTGACAACCGAAGGTCCGCCCATCGAGCTCCAGATGACTTAAACGTACTTTTTTATAGTGAAGCATCAACTATCGATATGTGGATGAATTTTCACTTTGAACCAAGGTTTGATAACCTCGTGCATTTTTATTAACAGGTCTGAGCCAATCAAGATGTGTAATAAAGATTGTGTCTGTCCGTCCATAAAAAACGAATTTCTCACGAAAAATATGATACCTCCCCATACCTCTCAATGAGAAGTATTTTCTAACCAGCTGAACCTTGGTTTGAAATTGAACATACAACTAGACCTTGATTTGAAATTGAACACAGGCACACGCATGGGATTGGCTGGAAGTGTCCTGTCAATAAAATGCATGTCAATAGCCAGACTTCACCAACAATACCAAGGTCTGCCTGACAACCGAAGGTCCGCCCATCGAGCTCCAGATGACATAGGGCCGATTTTTTAAACGATAGTTAAGGTAAACCTCGGTTTAACCATCGGCTTTTCTGACAAACCGTGAATTAACCAAAGTAAACCTTTTGACTTTTAGAATGTTTGGTTATCAACGATTCATAAAATCGAAAAATTCACTTCGATTAACAAACAGTTTGTCAACTAAGGGTTCATGAAACCCAATGGTTATCTTAGCCATCGTTTAAAAAATCGGCCCTTAAACGTACTTTTTTATAGTGAAGCATCAACTATCGATATGTGGATGAATTTTCACTTTGAACCAAGGTTTGATAACCTCGTGCATTTTTATTAGAACAGGTCTGAGCCAATCAAGATGTGTAATAAAGACTGTGTCTGTCCGTCCATAAAAAACGAATTTCTCACGAAAAATATGATACCTCCCCATACCTCTCAATGAGAAGTGTACCGATTACAACTGCCTCAACACCACCACACCGAGTCACACGGCATGGCGATCTGTACCACTGTACCTCGCGACCTTCGCCAATAATTGCGAAATATGAACCTCAAAACCAGGACTAATGGGAGCTACCAGGTGATTGGTCGTCGACTTCCACCTCTCGGTGCAAACCTCCAGTCAATAACACGATAGTAATACGGATTTATGCTTCGATAGTAAGCTACTGTGTGCCAGTAAGACAGAGATTATGAAACCATCGACTATCGATAATCGGCCCTAGGCGGTGCTCCCACCATCTCGGCTCCACGAGACTGAGAGTCATCATACTATCATCACGAATATGTATATATTTAGCCATTGGCAATTAAAGGTAGATTCTCGTCAGCAATGTTTGCTCCTTATTTTGTCCGTTTTTATGTCATCTTGTTCTCTCGCAGCACCTATTGCGGACAACATCCGGAGGAAGTCATTTTTAGTAGGCCTACTTCTCAACGCTTGCCCCTTCGTCACCGCACTGGAAGCGGTCACGCGGACAACATGTAGGAGCGAACGGAGGTTCACACCAAAAACCGCGCCGTGGCCCGCGACGGCGAAAAACGACGCGCGTTCACCGCAGTACAGTCCGAAATATCCAGTGCGCTAGCCGCGGTGGTTTTTCTCTCTGCGCATTCTTAGAGGGTGCGGCTATCTACACAAGTGGTGAAAATGCGCGCCTCCCGCAGCGTTTCACGTGGGAGGTGTGATGTGGGCGAAACGCCGCCGCGTTTTCCGCTGCGTTCCACGTGCGTTGTGTAATGGCTGTCTCACCGCTCTGGCACATGTCTTCCGTCGATAAAATACCGTATGACATTGGTATGCAATACAATTCAACCCAAACTTTCACTGAGCCCCACCTACTATAAAATCTCCGACCTTGCCTCTGGGTCAGTGATGATGAGTTTCCGACAAGATATCAACCAAAACATTCCAGCCTGAAGTGTCTGCATGCAGTTAATCAACCACTCTGAACAATGCCGATGTAAACTAAAGTGTCATATAGATTTTGTTGCCATAGTGATAGCAGGACTCGCGTTGTGATTGCCACATAATGGAGGTTGGCCATGTCACGAGGATGTCGTAAGACAGATACCACCAAGAGAGCTGTTTGATGCGACCTTCATCACGTCTCGTTCGTCACGAGACTAGCAACACGATGAATTTATTTGTCACTTTTCGACGGCCAATCGTAGGCCCGTCTACACGATCATACATTTGTTCAAAACACCATCATACAAATATGACGTTCAGTTTGTTGTGGATTTCCGTCTACACACTAAAGTCCAACATTCATGGACATCTGTATGGTGAACGTCTACACAATCATACATTTTGTTCAAAACAGCATCATAAACTTGCATGATGATGTTCAAGTTTGTTGTGGATTTCCATCTACAGTCCAACATTCATGGACATTTGTATGATGAAGTATGATGGGGAAAGGATAATATTGGATGCTCTTCAAGTTTGTTGGGAAAACCGTCCATACGATCATATACTGTGGTGTCGGAGTTATGCCGGACTGGGGGCGGTCAGGCCTAGCCGTACTTTTAGGGAAGGTATGGCCCAAACAAAAATGATTTGGTATCGGGCATGTCTCAGGATCATTCATATCCGCCCACACCACGATTTCACTCCACAGGCCCAACCCCAAATTCCCCAGAACCAATGGGTGGATATGGAGTCGAATCCGGCATAACTCCGACACCACAGTATTTGTCCATGAACATCATCATACAAATTTTGTGGGATGTTGTGCATTTGTTAGCAAGATGAAACATGCAGCTAAAAATTTGAACATCATCATACATGCACATGTTGGTTGCTGTTCAAGTTTTTTGGGAAAACGGTCCACACGATCATACATCTGTCCAAATCCATGAACATCATCATACAAACGTTGTGGGGTGTTGTGCCTTTGGCTTCGGCCCTGATGGATAAAACCTGTTGCTCAACCATCGTTCGACCATCAACGCCCAGAGACCTGTTGTGGGCCGTCGGAAGCGTGAGTAGCGGATCCAGGAGTTGCCGAACGGGGGCGTGGAATGGGCGAAGCCCACGCCCTGAGCGCCGAAGGCGCGAAGCCCCGGCGGGGGTCTCCCCGTGTAAAAGTGCCGGAAACGGGACTTCCTAGCACCTGCCGTGGGCATGCCAAATTGAACATAATGGAGGTTGGCCATGTCACGAGGATGTCGTAAGACAGATACCACCAAGAGAGCTGTTTGATGCGACCTTCATCACGTCTCGTTCGTCCCGAGACTAGCGACACGATGAATTTATTTGTCACTTTTCGACGGCCAATCGTAAGAGGCCAAAGGTAAGAAACGTTCCCCGCCACTTATACATCAATTGCTGTACTCAACAAGGAAAATGTGCCAACTAAGTTGGCTATTCCTGCAAAACCTATACAGAGGTACTGACAACGAAAACCTGTACTGGTGGAGCCTTCCATTCCTACCAGGGCCAATCATTCGGAACGACCTGAGGCGAACTGCTTATCTGTTCACTGGGCGGCGCATTTCACCTCGGACACAAGTCCAAGGCAGCCATATTGTTTATCAACAAACCCACGTGACCGACCGTGGGACTATTTTGGCCGAATTTTGGCCTGTTAAGATATCCAACCTTATTTCCTGGATAAGTTGAGGCATATTATATATAAACTTACCGAAATATAACCCAATCTGCCAATTATTGATCAATAACGCAACGTTTTTGTGAGATCTATTTCGTTCATGCGCAGGGTGTAATGAGGCGACCGCATCCAAACCCACAGAAAATGAAGGGCATCCTTGCGCGTTCAAGATGGCTGCCTTGGAATTGTGTCCGAGGGAAAATGCGAGTGTCTACGGAAATTGCCGAGCAGTTGCCTTCGGAAGTTCCGAATGAGGGCCAATGTGCCTTTGGCTTCGGCCCTGATGGATAAAACCTGTTGCTCAACCTCGTTCAACCATCTACGCCCAGAGACCTGTTGTGGGCCGTCGGAAGCGTGAGTTGCGGATCCAGGAGTTGCCGAACGGGGTGCGTGGAATGGGCGAAGCCCACCCCCTGAGCGCCGAAGGCGCGAAGCCCCGGCGGGGTCTCCCCGGGTAAAAGTGCCGGAAACGGGACTTCCTAGCACCTGGGCATGCCAAATTGAACTTTCCTTTTGCTGAAAATCAGGGGTCTGAAGGAACCACGAGAAAGAAGCACCACATGACGACTGTGAACATGCTGAATTTTTTATGCCATCCAATATTTTTGCTGCTCGGCGGCTGAACGGGGGAGGGGCGTGCGCCGGCCCCCCCCCCCCGCTTTGATCCTCCACTGGAAACGAACCAAATGAGAAGAAACGAGACAGGTCAACATTGCTCATCTGTCAATGAATGCCAATTAAAAAACGACTAATTGCCAGTCGATCATGCGCTCATTTGCAAGCCGTGCATTATTGAATGGTGTTGATCTAATTCAACGTGGGCAGAGGGGGATCAATACTGCTGCAGCCACGGTGACTGATCGAGGACTCAGTGGCGGATCTAAGGGGGCGTACCCCCCCCCCTCCGTTCAGCCGCCGAGCAGCAAAAATTTTTCCTTGTGGTTCCTTCAGACCCCTGATTTTCAGTAAAAAGGAAGTTTAATTTGACCTCCCCAGGTGCTAGGAATTCGCGTTTCCGGAGCTTTTACCAACTTTTTTCCGGGGGAGACCGCCCCGTTCGGCAACTCCTGGATCCGCCAGTGGACCCACTGCTGCTTAATGGGCATCCTAGCTACGATAGAGGGCAGCACACCGAAACTCGGTCCTATACAATGGACGGCTTTTGTGTGGGAAATTGATCAGGACCGAGTTGCCAGTTTCATTTCAATAGATTTAACCACTGGTGACACCTATTGAGGCAGTGAGCTAGGGTCCTCATTGGCTCCCAGGGCAGGGATTTTTACTTTGCTCCTCTTCATCCACTCGAGTATATGGAGAGGAGCGAAACCAAAACTCTGATATGGGATGATGAGGTTACATGGCTTCCCGAAATATATTCAGGAGAGCGAATCTACCTAGTTCCAGCGTTTTTTTCGCGCGGTACAGCCTACGTCCATGGGCTACAAGGCTGATTTGCATGGCAAGTAACAAAGACCCTATTTTAGTAAATGTATTTCACCACATTCAACACACGGGGGACATCGTTGTCGTTCGCACCAAATCTGACTGTGAGCCAAGGGCCTAACTGCCAACGCACAACTCGACCAGCTGAGTGAGTGGTACCTGGCGAAGTTCCGTGCGATGCACCCAACGCCCGGCCGTGGGTTGACAGGTATTTGTGTCTCCCCGTCCCGCAACTGGGAGACAGCGATAGGCCTACATATCAAATGTGAGCCCCTTCCCTCCTCCAGATTCCCGATTGTTTTGTTTGTCACGGGAGAACACATCCCTGAGAAATGGGATATATATAGCGCTCGCTCGCTTCCTTCGTCGCCGCACATGACGGTGACGGAAGGAGGCCAGGGCGAGCGGCCTGAAGATTTCTTTGACGGACACTCATAAACACTATTTTCATTTTACCTATTGTCTTATTCTCTCTGTCTTAGCTGTCTGTCTATCATCTGCTTTTTAATCATTGTTTTAATATTGTACAGCGCTTTGAAGTTTCATATGCAACATAAAGCGCTTTATAAATTATATTAATAATAATAATAATAATANGGAGGCATTGATAAACGAGAGCAACTAAAAATATTACACCGGGATTAGTGTCACTAGGCCTCGTCGTCTGCACCATCAACGACAAAAACCAAAAGTGACCGACTACGACGGAGACCTTACCTTGGAGCACTCGACTTTGCCCGAGTTGTCACCTGTTTCTTGCGCGTCCTCTTGGGTACTTTGGTGTGTGCATGAACTCAGCCTTGAATTATCATTGGGAGATTTTGATCTCCTGGACAACTCCTTACTCATGTCTTTAAAACATCACGTTGAATAGCAGACTAGTCCACATGTTTACGTCACCATCTCCATCAGCGGTAGAAAGAACTAAACGAACGCATGAAATTTCACGATCAACATGGTCATCGATGTCTAAGGCATAAGCGCAGACACGTTCTAGCCTGCATAATATCTGCAGACAGAGGCAAAATGGTAAGGCGCTGCTTTACTCGTAACCTTGGCAACGGCGTAGCGTCGGCTCACAGCAGGGGAATGAAAGCGTCAAGAAACGAGTCCGTTTTTCCATTACATCCCGCGGTGCGATACAGTGCATGAACTCAGCCTTGAATTATCGTTGGGAGATTTTGATCTCCTGGACAACTCCTTACTCATGTCTTTAAAACATCACGTTGAATTGCACACTAGTCCACATGTTTACGTCACCATCTCCATCAGCGGTAGAAAGAACTAAACGAACGCATGAAATTTCACGATCAACATGGTCATCGATGTCTAAAGCATAAGCGCAGACACGTTCTACCCTGCATAATATCTGCAGACAGAGGCAAAATGGTAAGGCGCTGCTTTACTCGTAACCTTGGCAACGGCGTAGCGTCGGCTCACAGCAGGGGAATGAAAGCGTCAAGAAACGAGTCCGTTTTTCCATTACATCCCGCGGTGCGATCCGAATATTCAACAAACATATGGCGTTCAACAATATCTATGGAGACAGGTCCAACCACCACGACATCTACACCTGTATGAATGTATCGATTGTCACATTATGTACTATTGATTATGTGATAACTGGCGGTACCTTTAATGAGGTAGAGAACTGCATGCAGGGGGTTGTTTACGGTCGGAAAACCTATTACATGTAATAGGCCTATACATTCACTACTGCTTCGTGATGTCCGATTTTTTAGCGTACATGTCACTGTGAAATAGCGAAAAACTTTCTATTTAAATGAATTTTTCAATTCCTATTCTTATTGCAGCGATGGTACTTCATGCCAACAGGTGGCGCAAGCACCTAGCTTCCTGAACATCTTTTTGTAGCCTGTGCCACCATAATTTATACATGCCACAAAGTACGTTTGTTTCACAGGTGACATATAGTCTTGGTGTGGTACGTTACCATTGTGCCGCAAATTATATTTTTGTTTCATCACAAGAATTCATTGAATTACGTCGATATCATACACGTAACTGCATGCAGTAGTGTCCGAAATATACTCTAGATGGTGTTCGTGTAGCACGAAGAGAACCCATTCGGAACGACCTGAGGCGAACTGCTTTTCTGTCACTGGGCGCGCATTTCACCTCGGACACAAGTCCAAGGCAGCCATATTGTTTATCAACAAACCCACGTGACCGCCAGCGCCAGGACCGTGGGACTATTTTGGCCGAATATTGCCTATTAAGATGTTCAACCTGATTTGTTGGATAAATTGAGGCATATTACATGTATAAAACTTACCGGTATCTCACCCAATCTGCCATTAGGGAGTTTAAGAAATCCAACGATAAACGTTAACTTTACGACAACGTTATTTTTTGTACTGAAAATGCAATATATAATCTGGTGAATTCGTAGTATGAAAAATAACGTTGTCGTAAAGTTAACGTTTATCGTTTGATTTCTTAAACTCCCTATTATTGATCAATAACGTAACATTTTTATGTGACCTATTTAGTTCATGCGCGGAGTGCTGCTGGTGTGATGAGGCGAACCGCATCGAAACCGTTAGACTAGTACCTGGTCCTACCGATGGTGTCGCTTTTGAATGGTAGGACCAGTCGTGGCCGCCATTTGTGGAGGAATTCTGACAGTGACGTCGCTTGAAAATTTTATGTAAATTATGTAAATTTATTCAATTCTCAATACGGCTGACGTACCAGAATGCAGATAGAAGGTGACCGACCTTTGACCACACGCCGGGGGTTTTCCATGTTAAAAATAGAAAATCTATCAACATAATAGTTCACATACTTACCACCTGCGCCAGCACCGACCAATCAGAGACACGAAGGCGGTAGGCACGCCCGGTCCTAACATATGCAAAAGCCCGATGTAAAATAGTTAGGATCGGGTACCAGTCTAATGCGCGGAGTGCTGCTGGTGTGATGAGGCGAACCGCATCGAAACCCTCACAAACGCGCGGCAATGTTTTCCCACATTGGTCCGCTAGAACTTTGCTGCCATCTGTTGGCAATATGCGCGGCTGACTGCTCCTATTGTCTGATGGGATGCGTTTGGTAGTATCATGCTTCGGCCAAGACGTCATGTGGGAAAACTAGTAGGCCACCATTTTTGCTGGAAAGGTCTATTTTTCACCACATAAACTAAAACTGCCGATATCATCAATAACTGGTGTAAAGTTACAAGAATGGGCTGTAATCCTGACAACCGCTATCAATTATAGACGTACCACGTGAATATCTGAATATTGATTTGCCAAAGGCAAACCATTACATGTTTTTGATACCACGTCCAGAAAAAAGTTCCTTCGGCTATCCGGTGATAGATATCGGCTGAAAGTCGAAATTAGTGCCCTCTGTCTATGGTTAGGGCGTCATCATCGAAATATTTTAAATATCATAATCTGACATGTCTGACTTTGTGCGTCAATGGCAGTATGACGTGTACCGTCTGAATTCCACGCCGATAATGGCATATTCGCCGCACTGATGACGTCAATTTAGGTTTGTCCACTGAGTTTGCACCTAAAGGCCTAGATCATGGTGAATTGAACTGAACATTGCAACAAAATAAAATGGGCATTTTTTTCTTAACTTCCTTTGTCAGTTTACGGTTTGTTCGTCTGAGTTCAACAGTGCGGAGAGCTTCTCTGTTGAAAGGTTTGTCTGCCATGTCTAAAGAATAGGTCAAACAGATCACTATTACTAAAAGATTTAGTATGAAAAAGGATTTAGCAAGCCAGGAAGTCAAGGGGTTGACTCAGAATTTAAATGAAAGTGGGCCACAAAAACCCATCCTGAGAACATCAGGGGTTCTTAGCGCTCGCTCCCTTCGTCACCGCACACAAATCCCTGAGGACATTCACTGGATTTCGCCTCTGAAAGTTTGCGTGCGGTGGTGAAGGGAGCGAGCGAGCGGTACCTGATGTTCTCAGGATACAAAAACCTGCGCACATTAGGTATTTTAAAAATGGAACATTGTCCAAATGCCACTTGGAGGTCGCCTGATGTCCTCATTCTTGGCAATCCATGTAGGGCCTAAAGTGCTCGTTTGTAAACATCATGAATGTCTGATCACAAGCTATAAGCTATATCAATCTTTGCTGTCTATCAATTCGCATATCAAAATACGTACTATTGAACACATTGAATGAGGTGCTTCTTGAATATGTATTTGATAAAAGACGATGACGGTAGTATGCACTCCTTTTATACGACTTTTGTGCGACAGCATGGAAGGTCCTGAACTCATCCTGAACTTTCTGAGTAAGGAAATGGAATTTGCCCACGGCGGACTGGCACAGTTTGTCCACAGTTTTGAAGGAAGGAATCATGG